>JABFPB010002414.1:0-20272 GCA_022817645.1 Ceratoteleas bidentatus
TCCCGTACAACGCGGATTCGTACAACGCGGTGTTTTTCCGGTCCCGAATAACCGCGTTGTACGGGGGTTACCTGTATGTAATATTTGGGAACTTTCTCAATCAGTTCAACGTTTTTCTTCCGTCGAGAAGTTGAACCAGAGATAGTCGAAGTCAGAATGGTATCTCTAGGAATCACAAACTCAGTGATATTTTTGACGAACTGCATCCTCTTTTTTTCGTTGAGGTCAAACACAGCCAAATTATACGATAATAGCGGAATCCAGATTCCTTGACCGATGTAAATCTAGAAATTACAAAAGAAAGTAATTAATGTCAGTTTCGCTAATTATGTAGATGTCTTAAACATAAAAACAGTATATATTTAATAGTAGACAGTTATTTGAAAGTAATATTTGAATTTACCTATTTGTCTTGCTCCGGGCCAACCTTGTGGTCACCCGAAGATGCAGCGATCTCAAATGCGTTGCTGTCTGAAAGAGAATTTCAAATCAAGCACATGTCGGTAATTGGTTGTGCATACAAACTTAATCATCTAATAATTTCCAATTTTTTGAAAATTTGAATTATACAAAAAAGCATACCTTTTGCTTGTACTATCTTCTCCAGAATATTGCGCTGGAGTTGAATGTTCAGGTCTCTTAATGTAGAGACTTCTGCTTTCAGAACAGCTATTTCTGCTTCATTTTCTTGAAATTTGGTTTCCATGTCAGCATTGCTACTCAGTTCATGCTCATATTGCTGTATGATATCATCTTGATCCGTCTTGGTTTTACTTACTATTCGCAATTCGTTTTTCATTTCGTCAATCTGTTGATCTTTCTGTCTCAGTTCAGCTTCCAGAATAGCAATTTGATCGTTGAGTGTAGTTTCTCTTTCTTTGCATGAAAGCTAGAAACATGAATAGGTCTTCAAATATTTTTCTTCGGATGAAGTCATTAAATAAAATCGTTACAAATAAACAAAAATGTTTCTTATTTCACCAAACAATGAATATGAAATATGAAAATGAGAGTCTTACGTGAACCTGCTCCAGTGTTTCTATTTCTTTGTCACTCTTGTCATCTTCTTTCGCTGACTCACCAGCCTGAAAAATTAATAATAAATAATAAAAACAAATAAATAAATAATTTATTTTTATGTAAACAAATTTTATTTATACAAATAAATAATAAAAAATAAGTTTGTCTAGTCTGTCTAGTCTGATGTTTGGACAGAACTTGTTTCTCCTTCAGTTGGTTCATTCGCGTGACGAGGTTAGATGGTTTCTGTAGATTCTGAAAGATTTGATTTTAATCAAACTACTTGTTTTCAGCATTGAGAATAAATTGATCCATATAGACATTAAACGTGGAATCTACGTGGTTTGTACGTGGAGAAATATTCGGACCTAGATTTTCCGAAGATTCCACGCGTTGAATCGAAATAAATTTTAATCGATTATAAAATATCTTACACTTTTTTTTGGCTCACTGCTTTCGTTTTCACTCAGCTCACTAGCGGACACCATAAATCGTTCAGGAACTTTTCTTTTCCTGTAGGTCTTTGCAGTAATCAAGTTTTGTAATTCGTTTTCTTCTTCTGCAAGATAATAATAATTGTTAACTTACTCATAAATACGTTTTTTTATTTATATATGTCGTTTCTAGTAAATCCAGCTAAGTGACTTTTTAATTTTTTGAGTAATTAGAACTTGAAGTTTAAAATCGGAATGTCAAAATTACCAAAAAAATGTCCGCGAATATTTATCTGAAATAATTCTAGATTCATATAAAAAGTGAAGAAATTGTTAAACAGCAACAATTTTGAAAAAATCTGAATATATCAATGTAAATTGAAATGACACATAATTGTTTTCTCCTCGAAACCACTGATTTTTAAGAAATTTTTGCAAATAAGAAAAAAAAATTGCAAAAAATCTTTAAAAAAATTTGCAAATAATAATTGCATTATTTTGAAACCGATTTATAGGTTATGTTTTTGGAACGAATCATTAAAAAAAATTAGCTTCGATTGTACATAAATTGTCCTTAAAATTGTCTAGTATATTTGCAAATAAAATTGTTAAAAACGTTGAAGGATACAAATCTGCAGTGTGTAATACTTTAGCTTCCTCGAAGCTACTAGTATCATTGCGCCGAACAAAATAATATTTTGTTTTAATGTACGTTTTCGGATCAAAGTTCTTTATCTGGGATGTTTTAACAATTGCTGTCCCTTCGAAATGACGAAATTCGATGTACGCGTACATTTTTTCGGTTCTTCAAATAAAATATATCGCACTTTTATGTGTCCTGTTAAAACATGCCGCGAATAAGAAACCGCATTCGAAAACAAACACGATTTGAGGACGAATGGCAATTGTTTTCGTCAACGGGCATCACGGTGAGAAATGCGAAAACTGGTGACATTTTCGTTCTGCCCAAAAGTCACTAGGTAGTTGAAACTATCTAAAATTTCTCGAAGCATCCAAAAAGAAAGAGAGAAGTGAAGGAATCTAGAAGTCTAGAAGTAAGTATTATTCTTGATGATGACAATATTTAATATAACGTTATTTATTTAAGTTCTTGAATCGAATTATTATTTATTTTGCTCAAATAAGATTTTGTTTTTGAATTGTGTTTGTAAAACTCATAACCTTAAAAAAAAACATAACCTTAAAATACTCCTCTTGTAGAACAAGAGGAAAAAGACCAGCACAAACAAGGTTTCAACCTGTTCCAAGCAACTTATTAAAAATGTAAATGCATTTTTATTTGCAGAATATGCCAAAGAAAAAATATCTGGAGTCAAATAATCCTCTGCTGACAGTCCACTGCAGAACAAAGCAGAGATGGTTGAAGAAAATGGCAAAATATTCACTTGAAGCTAACGTTTTGCTCCAGGAATTTATTGAAGGTATACTTTTTCAATTCAGTTTGATTATTTCTTAGTACAATAAGCATACAATTTAACCTTTCGCCAAGGCTTCGGATAGACATTTTGGTTTTAATTTCGGTAAATCGAATAATAATAAATCAAATAAAAATTCCTCGTCGAATAAAAAATTCGACACTATTTACGGTCTTGAACATTTATTAGTCAAAAAATTTCAAAAATAAAAGTGCTTCATTTTCAAATAAATAGCCTTTTGATTTATTTTTCTTATGAAAATTATTTATTTTATTAGAATTATGATTATGATACGAAAAATAAAAAAAAACTTTTTTTAAATTAAAATAATTAATTTTATCTTATCTCAATAATTGTTTTTAATTTAATTTTAACAGAAAGCGAACAGCCAGTTCTTAAACAAGATTACTCAGAACACCTAAGAGAAGTGGGTCCTGGAAATTCGTTCCTTGAGACAGTAGATTTTCACCCAAACGGTAAACTTATTGTGTGGCACGTTCAAGTGTAGCGGATGGTCACATTTAAAAATTTTTGTTGTTTTTGTTAACAAAACAAATTTCCTCTATCATCACATATATGATTAATAATTACAGGGCAGCCATTTGAAAAACCAGCAATAATTTCTCTACAAATTGATGGAGCAGTGGGATTACCACCTGAAGAACAGCGAATTGAAGAACCGGCGACTTCTCCACAAATTAATAGAACAGTGGGACTGCAACCTGAGAGGAAACCATTTGAAATACCAGCAATAATTTCTTTACAAATTGATGGAACGGTGGCATTGCCATCTGAAGAGCAGCTAATTGAAGAACCGGCGACGTCTCCACATCTTGATGGAAAAGTGGGTTTGCAACCTGACAAGAAACCATTTGAAGAACCAGAGATAACAACACCGTCAACAGCTTTGACTACATCAGATCAGATGGAAACACTGAATGTCCGACTTGAGAAAACAGGGTGCCCAATTATGTTTCCTGAATCAGGCATAACAACAAACGACATCGAACAGATGACACACGCGTTATCATTCAATTGTCATTTTACTGATAATGAACGAAAAAGAGTCTTCGAATTGGTGAAAGTTTGTGCTGGTCCAGGATTTTCAAACTTAAACGTTTCGTCTTGTGCATCAATGGATAAAGTTTTTGCTCGAAACGATGACTATATTCAATATAATTTTTTATTGTGACATTTGCTATTCGTTATTGCACAGTGCTAAAAAAAGTACACTTTTAAAATTTAAAAATTATTCAATTACTTGTTGTAAAAAAGTTTTTCAAATAAATATCAATCAGACAAACTTTTTTCTGATACTAGACATGATTTACCAACTCAATCTTTTGCTGCAAAACGAAACGATTAAAAGCGAAGTCATTGAAAGTTTGCACTACCGTCCGGAAAACAATGTTGAGAACGAAATTAATGATGTCCATAATGGTAAATTGTTCAAAAATTTTTTGCGTGAAGACCATCATTTTTTAACAATATCGATAAATACCGACGGGGCAGAAATATTTCATAAGTCTGACAAAAATTATGGCCTATTCAATTCGTGTTGAACAATTTATCTCTTAAAATGCGTTATAAGTATATAATGACCGCAGGAATAGCTCTTGTTATATCTGAACCTAAAGCAGAGTTCATGGATACCTACATGAAAGCGTGCATTGTCGATCAACTTGAACACAATCAGATTTTAATTGAAACCGACACAGAAAGTATCCCACACAAAGTTCGAGTTCTCTTCTGCTGTGCTGACGCGCCTGCCATTGCAGTTGTGCAAAATAGAGTAAGATTCAATGGTTATTATGGGTGTAATTACTGTTATCAACCAGGAACTCACATAAAAGCAATGCGATATCCATTATTGGAATCAGAAGCTTTGTTGCGCACAACTGAGTCACACGAAGAAGATATCGAACTGTGGGAGCTTTATGGGTCAACTTTAAAATCATATGGTGCGAAAGGAACCACTCAGCTAGGAATGAACCGCGTACTTGACATGATATGGGGATTTCCTATAGACTATATGCATCGAGTGTGTTTAGGCGTTGTTCGACATACACACAATTTATGGGTTCAAAAGGATCTAAGAGATTGCAATCCCGAAGTGTCTGTAATTGGACAAAAGAAACAGCTTGTTATCGATAAAAAAACAGCAACGACTATTGACAATAGGATTAACTTGATACGACCACCTCATAATTTGTACAACAGTCCCCGCCCCTTCTCAAACGAAACTAAAATGAAAGCGAAAGATTATAAATCGTAGTTATTATATTACTGCATTCCAGTTTGCATAGATTTAGTTGAGGAAAAATATTTAAAGCCGTTCGCATGTCTAGCTAACAGTATACATACTCTTCTTGAAGATAGAATTACAGAACAAAATTTAGATAGATGCGAACAAGACTTACTATACTTCGTCGGTACTCTTGAAAATTATTATAGTGCTGAAACTATGACCTACAACGTTCATAGCATGTTACACATCGTCGAATCTGTACGATACTCTGGTCCTTTATGGGCTACATCAAATTTCCACTTCGAAAGCAATATTTATACATTAAAAAGGAATGTCAATGGTCCTAATTCCGTGGAACAACAAATTGCAATGAAAGTTTTAGAGATGCTAAGTTTCATCTCACGGAACAAAGATTCTGCTTCACCAGATGCGGCTTCTAATTACATTGATAGTTTACTTTATAACAAATCTGGTACTAAATCCGACTAAATATGATTCTACAATCCTATTTGAAAAAGAGAACACATTTACGCAATCCGACGAAGAAGTGTACTCTAAATGTATTTTTAATGGTCGCATCATAACTGCAGAAGCCTATTCAAAATCTCAAAAATTTAGCGATTGTGTTATTATGACAAAAGCTTTTGAAATAGCATCGGTACTAGAGATCATCAAAAAACAAAATTCTTGTTTCTTAAAAATTAATATTTTTAAAGTTGAAAAAGTTAAAATTGGCGATTATGAAATGAATTATATGTGGAAAATTACATCGACAATAGAAAACGTTCACACATATCATATCTCTTGTTTCTACGCTAAAATGGCCTGTGTTAAATATGACGACAACATGTTTGTTAGTAAGATCCCGCGTATCCGAAAGAGCGATTAATGGTTCATAAGATGTTTATTGTACATTTTTATTTACCAGAATAAAAGTTTTAAATCATAAGATTTTAGCAAACATTTATTAACGCAGTATGGCCCAAGAAAAATGCACAATGTTTACAGCTGCACTAACTACTCCGTTCTCCTCATTACTGGAATTTAGCGAAATTCATCATATAGATAATAACTGCTTAAACAAATTATTATAACTTATTAAAATTCCACCCAACTGGGTGGAATGATTAAAACATGAACAAAATTGGACTCGTATCTTAATTTGAATTAAAGCAGGGCTTTATTTTCTTGAAATGTCACTTGATTCATTTTCCCGATGTTTATTATTATATATTTTCCGGTCAGATATTTATTTATAGGTTTCATCACATAAATTAAATTCAAAATAATAAAATCCAATTTGAAACAATTAATTCAATGTAACACAATAAAATTCAATTAAAACCAATTTGATTATCATTCTCCGAAGTAAGAAATATGATCCAATTTCCTCCTGAATGCTTTAATTGTAAAAGAACAATTGAAATCAATTTAGATCAATACAAATATATCGGATAGTACCCGTCCAATTAAATTCAATATGACCTGCAAAACCCAAATTTTAAATTTCAAATTTAATACAATTTAAAATCCAGATAAAACTTGTGTTCAATTAAAAACAATTTAATTCAATTAGAAAAAAAATTATGTTCTCAGTTAAATTGTAAATTTTACATTTGTTACAATTTCAAACAACCAAAACCTATCTCACAAAACTTTGAGGTTATTCTTACAATTTAATTCAATTTATTACAATTTTAGCTTCTGACAACAAATTGTAAAATGGACACAAATACAATTAGAGAACTCGGATTGTAATCGGATTTAATGGTATATAATCGAACTTAATAGATTCTCCGCTGTTGGGGCGCCAAATCTGGAGCTATGTGGTTCAATGGGTGATTATATTACAATTTAACAATTCGATCCCTAATTATTCATCAATAAAAATAATTCGGGAACGAAAGGGTTAAATAGCGTATTTGAGCTCCCACTAACTTTTTGAAATATGAGTTTTTGTACAACTTTTTGTGAATTAATGATAAACAATTAATTTTTGGGGGGTTTTATTTCGGGGGGAATAAAATTGACAAAAATAGCCATTTTCATGGACAGTCTCCTTAACCAAAAAGATGTTCAATTTTTATGTATATTATACATATTTATTATTACATATTTTTCAGCCTAATGGTGTATTTGAAACAGAAAAACCAAACTATATAGTCAGTCATATAAGAAGTGTAAAACAAATAAAAGCGAGCATGTTACAAACTAATGAGATGATTGTCATTTGGGAAGTTTTCCGTCCTGGTTTCTTTTGGATTCGAAAAGCTCAACTGTCTGAGCAATTTCAGAATTTCATGAACAATCTTGCATGAGTATTGTTACAAGTATTTATTTATTTATTTATTTATTTATTTATTTATTTATGAAAAACAGTTAATCACTTAATATACATTACTTGTATATTTAAAAAAGATTTAATGTTTACTTTTGAAATAACTATTTATTTAAGTATAAAATAAAATTAACATTTAGGAATTTGGGTCGCATCGCGACCCACAATTATCCAAAAATGCATCAAAATTTCAAAAAACTGTTCAAATTGGAGGGCCGATAATATATAAATATTTGCATTATAATTATAAGTTTTTTTGTACACAACTCTTTTCTTTATCTGTTAATTAAGCAGCTTTGTATAATAAACAATTGTAGAAATCAATTGAATATTAGCTATTTTAATAATTTGGATTGGATTACTCTTAATCAGTTTGATAAATGTAAATATTTTTTTAATTTTTGAACCTAAGTATTATGTGTGTATATTTGCTATTTACAGACAATTTTATGATGAGAATGATTTCATTTATTCTTTTCCTCCAAATGCTCTCACAAAAGGCCTCCACGTTGCATGCAAATATGACAAGATCTGGCACCCGGATATTGTCAAAACTGTCTGTCCCAAAGATCGTGCATATGTAAGTTTCTTAAATTCTGAACTTAAAAGTAAAGAAATAAATTACTATTGCAAATTTTGTTGCACAAACGTTTTTTTTCCTAAACATTAATTAAAACAATCAAGGACTCGAGTCTAGGAGACTCGAACCCTTGATCTTACAAGTTACAATCCAAACACTTTATCTCAGCCATTCTGATAATATGAATGTCAAGAAATATTTCCTTAGTTAAATCGAATATAGTATTGCCAATGGATAATGATTATTAATTAATCTCAACAATAATTCACGACAATGTCACACTGTAATACACTTACTAATTGCTGTCTCTTTACAGGTATTTGCCAGACTATGAATCGCTCATAGACAAACTAATAGATCTCCCCACTTAATAGTACCAACCGTCATGATAATCGATGAGCTGGACAACTACTTGAAACCGGTCGATCCCGACGAATCAACTGAAATGCACAATGCCAAACTGTGCACATCATCTACTCTATGAATCTCTGCGCTCAAATATTAAGGTCTCCCCAAGTTCGATTTTGCTCTGCCACTTGCCAAGCAGAATACCAACACGTATTTCAAATGTATTTTGACCATTTCTAAAGCTGACAGCAATGAAATAGTAAATGCAAAACACAACAGCGAGAACCGTAAAAAGTTCAAATTCAGGCACCTGAAAGATAAAGCGTGGATTCGGAAAGAGATCATTGATAAAGGTATTTAGAAACAGTCTTTTTTCTCGGTTCATTCAAAATAAAATAAAATGGTAAATGGCCAGCAATTTCTAGAAAGCTGGTCTCATTGAAATTTAAATATTGAGATGTTCGAATGACCTGGGAGGATAATTTCGGGAGTATTGTGTGCGAGATAAAGAACGTTACAGTCAAAACGCGACGATTATGCGGAGGCACTGGTTGCGGAATGAAAGGATGCAGTTGAGAGAGGACGTGAGGATTATCTGGAAAAACGGACTGGAAAAACGGACGAATTATTGCGCTGCTATTCAAGTATAGACTCCTAGTAGGATAATAGAGTTGACGGAGAGTGACATTTGGAGGTGATGATGGAACGTGGTTCAAGGACGTACGGTAAAGTAACGAATGTTGTAAGTTTAATGCACATTGGAAAAAATAATTTTATCTTGAGCAGTAATATATTTTACATTTGTTTGTGTACCATTTTCCAGGGAACCTAACCAAAAAGTACTTTCTACTGTAGTCTATTAGGCTAACGTAGAATCTAGATTTGACTCTGGTTACTATAAAGTGGCATTTAGTCATCTAAATGTTATTTTTTAAGTTAAGTTTTTTGTCTCAGTATTCCAAACCCATTTTGCCAATTTCGAACCCAGGGAACCTATCCAAAAAGTACCTTCTACTGTAATCTATTAGGCTAACGAAGAATGTATGACTGTGGTTACTATAAAGTAGCATTTAGGCCACTTTATAGTAACTATAGTCGCTGTATTGAAGGCTCCAAAAAGGGGGCGGAGTCTTACCGAAATTGGCAGTGGAGCCGTGCAATTCCAAACCGAGATAGAAGGGTCGACAATTGCCTGTCGGGCCGAAAGTCGCAACTTTCGTCCCGTTAATCTCTGTTCAGAAACGTCAATATTCGGCGCGACAGCAAGTTTTGATAACTGACACTTTCGCTGTAAACAAAATAATTGTTTTTCCTAATCAGTATCCGAATCAACAATTAATAAATGGGTTGTTTTCATATGTTATATTTAAGGCTGCTGTCATGTTTTATTCTACCTCATCACAAAGAAAAATGACGTAAATTTTCTTTTTAATAAACTCAGATAATGTTGTGACTAGCTTGTGCGTCTTTTTAATAAAATCATATTATCATTGCATCAAAATTACATTTAAGACACTTAAATTTTGGTCACATTTTGGTCACATTGAAGTCACATTAAGGTCACATCAAAGTCACATTTGAGTCAACTTGAGGCGGAAATAGTGACTCACATGTGACGTCACAGTGACGTCACACAAAAATTTGTGGTTGACTGGGTATATGAAATAATGATTATCGACCTTGAAAACCCCTGCATGTCGTAAACATGATTGGTATAGTAAGAAAAGAAAAAAGTATATCAGTCGAATCACAAAATGTGAGAGATTCGACCGGTATTCTTTTTTCTTTTTTATTGTACCAGTCATGCTCACGACCCACAGGGGTTTATTTAAAAATGCATACTGACATATCGAATTAACAATTGCAAATATAAATACAATGTAAAATACGTACTGCGACACTTTCAATACCCTAATGTAGTTAAACTACTCGAGCTAACACTAAAATGCTCAATTCACGTTCAGACCTGTTTGTGCAATCACAACAAAGGCCGAAGCGCCACCTGCCGCTCGCCGGCGTAATTAATCTCGCATTCACTAGGGCTGGGCGATTGGCCTTGTAGAGTAAAATGTGAGCACACACGAATCGAATATATTGCCGATTATTTGAAGGTGATTACTTTGCTTATAAGTAAGTTTCATTAAGATATTTTTCATTTAACTTGATTTTTGGCTTGGACGTGTCATGTTTGTTTACAGTACAATGAGTTTTGTTTTTCGTTTCGTAACCGTCTTGAATTATGAAAGTGTATATGGAGAGACAATGAAAAACGTGATATACGCAAAAGTCGAAAAATGAAAAATGTGACCATTTAAATGCGAAAAACGAGAAACGTGATCTTTAGAAATTTTGGGCGCTCTTTGGGGTATTTGTGAAATTTTTCGATCTTTAGATGTTTTAGTGGTCTTTGGGGGTTTTTTGGTGGTCTTTGGGGTCTTTGGGGATTTTTTACGGTCTTTGGGGGTTTTTGATAGTATTTGGGGTCTTTGGGGATTTTTGACGGTTTTTGAGGTCTTTAGAGGTTTTTTGGCGGTCTTTGGGGGTTTTTTGGCGGTCTTTGGGGTTTCTTGGCGGTCTTTTGGTATTTTTGTCGATCTTTGGATGTTTTTAGCGGTCCTTGGGGATTTTTGGCCGTCTTTGGGGGCTTTTGTGGGTCTTTGCGAGTTTTTGGCGGTCTTTGCAAGTTTTTTGGCGGGCTTTGGGGGTTTTTGGCGGGCTTTGCGGGTTTTTGGCGGTCTTTGCCCAAAATATTTTTTAGTTGGGGATTTAATCGGGGAAATTAAATCCCAAAATCCCCATAACAATTTTTTATGCATTTTGACGAAGTTTTTTGAATTAAAAAAATGGTTTCAAAATTTTTTTGGAATCTTTTGAAGTTAAAAAATTTTTTTAAATTTATCCAGAATTTTTTTAATTTTATTTGGCATTTTTCGAAATGTTTTTAGAATTTTTTTTGAACTTTTTTGAAGTTTTTGGGGGGATTTTTTGAAGTTATTTGAAAAAAAATTTTTTTCAGAATTTTTTAGAATTTGTTTGAAGTTTTTGATTTCTCAAAATATTTTTTAGATTTTTTTGGAATTTCTTTACAGTTATTTGCATGAAAAACAATTTTTAGAATTTCTTGCAAGTTTTTTGAATTTTTTTAGAAAAATCCCCAAATGTTGAATGATTTCTGCCCGTCTTTTGCATTTAAACTGTCATATTTTTCGTTTTTCGAGTTTCGCGTTTTTGAACCTCTATATACACTTGCAATTATTTATTATATTGCAATTCTGATTTCATTATTTGTTTTGATTTTTATTATTTTACTTTTGGAAATTTCAACTGTTTGCCGAACGATAGTTTAGCAATCCGCAGATCAATTCCCCGAGAAGTAAGTTTCCCGAAAATTGTCATACCACCTGGTTGTTTCTGATTTACATTATCGACGATGGATGGACATAATACAGAGGTAAATACAACGTTTTTATAAACGAAATTAACACATAAATATTCCATATCCTATTTTTAACGCGAAGATTTATTAGTATTTGCATATTGTATTTTTCCTTACAGGGAGCATGTACCTGCTGTTAATCAGAGATTCTGCTCATTTAAAGAGTGGGAAATGTTTCTGAACGAGTATTGCCAAAATTCAAAACAATGTTTCACAAAGTTTAAATATAAGCTTTTAAAACATGGTCCAAAATCGACAGCGAAGTGCAATCAAGATCTAGATATTATTTCATTAATTATAACTGCAAGTTTGGGTTCAGCAGGAAATGTGAATCCAAAGGATTTCGCGAAACAGGGTAAAATAATAATAATAATATTTATGAAAATAAAAAATATATATACTCATTAGGGTATTCTTAGGGAACCTACGTAGGAACCTATGTAAGTTCCTACGTAGGTGCCTACGTAGGTTCCTAAGTAGGAAATAAAATATTGTTAAATAATTTATTTTGTAAAACAACATAAACTAACGCTTAAACATTCAACATAACTGTCTCGAGCAGTCTAACGTGCAATAATCTGTAGGAATGCTCATTTTAGATGATTCTGTAGGAATCATCATTTTATATTAGTTATATTCGAAAGCAAGTTATATACGACCAGCCATTTCAAAATGTCGCTTGCGAGAAAGGTATGCGCGGCTCACTATACAACTTTTGTTAAAACATAGAAGCTGGTATAGAAAGCCGCGGATACCTTTGTCGCAATTGATATTTTCAGGTGGCTGGTAGTATATAATGGACTTTCGAATATGAATATAATCCTAGTAAAAAGAAACATATAGTAAAAATATATTTCTAATATATGTCCAATATATTTCCAATATGTTTTTCGTAAAAATATATTGCGTCAATACATTTCCAATATATTTCTAATATATTTTCAATGTATTAGAAATATATACTAATATATTGAATGAAATTGTTAATAACATTTGTTTAAGCAATAGTTTATGTTGTTTTACAAAATAAATTACTTAAACAATTTTTTGTCATTTCCTACGTAGGAACCGACGTAGGAACCTACATCGGATTTTGGCGTAGGAACTTACGTAGGATCCTATATAGGTTCCTATGTCTTTTTTTCATATGGTTAAACTGTAAATAATTATTTCTTATTATTTCAGTACTTTTAAAGTAGATTGTCCAGCCTCCATCACATTGCGATGAAAGGAAAACAAACAGGGCGAATGGGCCCTGGAAATTGAAGAGGTCAATTTAACACACGCTAACTACGAAAATACAGAAGTGAGTGTGTAACCCGTCGGATTGTGCATGTACTTTGTACACGGCGCATCGTAAAACCGCATGCGGAAAAAACTGGACACACTGCCATGCTAGCCACTCGACCACAGGAGCTAACATGTCGGCTAAGAGTTATAAGCCTAGATACGTGACAGCCAATATTACGAACTAAGGTATCCAAGCCTTCGATTTTTAGCCGATATGGTCAGCTTCTACGGCCGAGAGGCTAGCATTCCTACGCTCGGAGTCTCGGGTTCGAGAATTTGTGCTGGGCTGTTTTGTGAGATAACTTACCTTTGAGTATTTTTTTTTCCATTGTACAGTTTTCATTTTGCAAGATGATATCGCAGCGGTGTCACAATGTTGCCACATCGGTGCCACATTGGTCCATCGATGTCACATCCGGGTCACATCTGTGACACAACGATCTTACAGTGACGCCGCTGTGACACTGTTGTGACATCGATGTACCAATGACACACCGATGTGACACCGCTGTGATATCGCTTATTTTCACTCAGAGAACAGTTTATTTGGTTTAAATAAAGTTCTCATTCAAATACGAGTCTATTAGATTTATGATTTGAATTAAATAAATTATTTATTTTACTTTGAACAATTATTATTTGTTTCAAGTGATATTTTTTATTTGATTCAAATCATAAATGTAGTAGGTTCGTATTTGAATGTGAACTTTATTTAAACCAAATAAACTGTTCTCTGACTGTGGTTCGCATTCTTGTCACCGTGAGGTGATGGGAAATTGTAGTTCCCATGCACTCTTAGAAATGTCTATTTAACGTAAATGGAATTTCCACTTGTGCACAGGTTGCGACAAGTGGAAAATCCATTCAATATTTGAATAAGAATATGTCAGATTCTCATAAGAGTATTTTATTCTTCCGAACAATATTCTTAGGAGAACGATATTTCCGGTCATACTAATAACTTCGCTTGATTGACAAGAATAAAATGTTTCTTCTCCAAATAGAAACAAAGATATCAGTTATTTTAGGGAATACTTAACCTTAAAATTTATTCTGGAATAGAAATGGTATCATTTATTATATTTTCAACTAACATTATTAAATTCACATGTTTTAGTTCAACAAAATTAATGCAAAAAAGTCAATTAAAAATGTTAGTGGAATTGTTACTTTGGTTACAATAAAACAATAACTAATGATCAAACATATTTTTATACAATAATTAATAATTTATTTATATTCGAATAACTTCGCCTGATTGACAAGAAGGTTTCTTATAAACAGAAAGAAATATACGGTGACTTATAAACAGAAACAACCATGCTGGCGCTATTGCGCATGCTCGCGACTCGCAAGCGCGCCGTCCGGTTGATACAACTGCAATGCTATTCTAGCTCATCTGATTTCGTTTTGACTGCGGTGTTAAATAATATTGGATACAGAATCGAATATTCTTATCGGAAAACTATAGTGACTTGAACCAAGAATATTCCGATTCAATTAAATGGAACTCGGCGAAGAAACTTTTATTGTCAAGTTAAGTGGATCATTTCTAAGAGTATGTTGTGATGGTGCCGCCTGGCGCCACCGTCGGAAATTGTCGCACGCCCGTCAATTGGTGGAAATTCCGCGGGAACCGGGAATCTAAACTGGGGATCTTTGCTCTCGATTTGGTATTTGCATTAGGTCCCCCCCCTTTGTTGTCGCGCATGATTTGGTCTACGCAAATTTTGTTTTCATTCAGCAATCAAGACGATTGCTGAATGAGTGCGCTTGATTCTGGCACTAATGTTGTTTTATTTTAGCTTTTGTTGTTCCTCCTGAGCGTCGCGATATATTGTTTAGATTTTTGGGTCGCACGGGATAAAATTTTGGTAACGAAAAATCTTCAGAGGAAAATTTGGTAAATCGTTCGAATTGCGATTTTCAGGGTGTTTGGGTTTTATTGAGATTGTATATTTTTTTCGGAGGAAGATTTGTTGAAAAATTGCGTTTGTAACGGGAAATCCGACTTTCGAGTTTGCGCCCACCTTGATAGAATACTAATTAATTTTGTACGCGTTGTAGCCTGTGTCGTCCGTTATTTGGTCAGCGTGATTCGGAGGGACCGGAGGGAGCTCCAACGTGGGCCAGTTTCGTCGCGTCCAGTGGGCCCGACCTACGTCAGCTTTAGGAACTTGCCATCGTCCCGAGTTAGCGTCGCGTCAATGACGCTTCGACCGTTGCCGCTCAAACTGCCGCAGCCTTCCGTCCGCCTCTCACCATCCACATCGCTCGACCATGACCACATCTCGTCTCGCAACACGTCTCCACCGTCCATTGTAATCATGGCCGGTCGCCACTCTTGGACGCGAGTCAGGACCGTGGCTGACGGCCAATTTTACCACCAGCCTGCTGCCTCGCAGCCGCGAACTATGCCGCCCTACCGGAGGATGTGCCGGGGGGTTCAAGGCCCCGCTTGTCGCCGCAATTGACGTCCCGGCTGACCGCTTTGTTTGGGTCCGTTACTCTGCTAGGGGGCCTGGCCGTGCCCCGGGGTTATCAGAGGGATTAGTGGAAGCAGTACAATGGGTCCGAGCTGCGGGCCATTTGAATTTTTCCCGCCATGGGAAGCAGGATGCCGCCTCGTCGCGCGAGCGTTCCCCAGTCAGCTCACGTGGTCACATCAGCAGCGAGCCACGGCGGGCGGAGGTAGAGGTGGGGCAAGCGCGCAACGGGTCAACGTGAGCCACCGAGAGTCTTCGCCCTTCTTCCGAGTTCGGGTACCGACGAAGTCGGCACGGTTTCCACGGAGCCCCAGCAGCAGTGCCAGGATCCAGCACCGCCGCCTTGAGCTCCCGTCCCCGGAAACGCTGGTCCAGGTAACGGCGCACGAGTGCGCCGATCGGTAGAAAATTATTTCGAGAGCAATTTTGTGGATCCGATTCGGGGGTTGTTCTTAAACTTTAGAATTGAAATTTCGCGAGTCGAGAATGTTATACGGGGCACGTGGGCCGAACGTTGAAAAAGAAATTGTTAACTGTTCGTTGGGATTTTGTGGAGATGATCTGAATTTGAACTTTTAACCGGGGTGGTTCAGATTTGTGGAATTAAAGGGTGGGTCTCGAAAACAAAAAGTTTTGCGGGCGTGCGGCAACCTGGTTGCTCGCCTTAACATCTCGTGGCGGCCATTTTGTGGCGGGGTTACTCGTGTCGCGTCCCCTTAATAATATCTTAGGGCTGCTAGGGGTTCCAAACCCGAATTCGGTCGCAAGCAGTAGGTTTAGTTTGCGAGGAGATAGATTGTTAATTTTTTTTATTGGAAGTTTTGATTTGAACATTTTGAAAATTGCGTTTGTTGAGAGAAAAAGTAAGATGAGGTTGTAAAGTAAAGTTGAGGTTAGCGGTACATTGCGGTACCGATTTTGTATGCGAATTTGGTTATGTTGCCCTCCTTTTCAGGTAGTTTTGTTATGTCCCTCTTTCGATTTTGAGTAGCGTAAAATAAACACCAAAATGAAAGAAATTTCTTTGAGTTATTACTGAGATGAAGTGTGGTTTTGGGTCATGGAAATTTGGGCCTCATGAGTTTGAAGTTTGGAGTTAGCGATCGGCGTCATCCGCGCAGGGAAGTCTGGAATCTCGTTGCGCAACCTCATCCGGGATATCCCGCTTCACGGACGAGTCAGCAAATAATTGCGGGGTTTTGGTGACATTCGGTTGGTTGTCTTGTCTGGGTCCAGGGCCCCGTAAACCCTGGTGGCGATCCTGTTATAGCAATAAGTTCGATGGTGCCGCCAAAAATCCCGCTGGATTACCTTACGTCTATCTTATCTGTAGGCCTGAACATTGCCGACTCGGACGTGGCGAAGGGACTTTGCGGACTTTTGGGACTTGCGGATTTTTTTTTAATTTGTCGCTTAGCCGAAAAAGCCGCTTCGTCACAATGTGTAATTTCAACTATTGAACAAGACTCATCGTAGCTCAGTGGTAAGGTTCTGGCACCGGGTTCAATTCTTCAAACACTAATGTTTTTCGTCATAAATAATAAAAAAGTTAAATTAATTACTAATAACACTGAAAAAAAAGTTTTGTCTAATACAGACAACGCCTGTTTGCTAACCTAAGAGTGTCTAATTTAATCAATGCATTGCGTAATACTGACAATAAATGGGACTACAATAGACAGCGAATCGATCATTCCTGACAATCGCGCAGACTGAACGAAAGGTGTCTGGAAACATCGAAAAGTTGACTATAAAGACACAGTAGGTTGGCTAGAATTTTCTGTGTCTGTCGGTGACATGGTCTGATGATTGTCAACATCAGACAATGCTATTGGCTAGAGATGGCGAAGAGATTGGCGCCTGATTTATCGATCTATCGATATCGGTCGGTCGGTCAATAACATCAACTAGGTTCACGCGAGTAAACACGTGCCGTATATTTTCGGAAGTTCGTTTCGTCGTTCATCATAGATAAATAAAAACAAAGATTTAAAAATAATGAATTTAGCCAGTTTGAATTTAGCGCGAACTGTCATTCGCCAAAACCCATTGTGAGGTTAAAACTGCTACTTCAGTCAGTTGCGCGACTGCCGGAATCAGTCAGATTGACAATATCATTGTCTATCCTAGCACATTTCAAGTTAGACAACTCAGTTTTATGCTGTACAACGTTAAACGTTCTGTCCGCATACAACTACATTACATTGTCTGGGACAAACATAATTATAATAATGTAATTAAATAAATTAAAAAAAGAAACAATAATTATTTTTTATTTAATACACTGAGAAAACGAGATTGCGCAATCACGATGGCTAAATTCGAGATGGTAAAGTTTCACTATTTAAATAGCGAAATCCACGTTTCGCTATTTCGAATAGATGCTCCCTCATTCATTGGGAACGATACAAAACCATCTGAAAATGTATGATGAATTACAGAATCGAAGTGATTTAATAAATAAACGTTCAAAATACTGGATACATTGAGATTTCATTGAATAATATATCAATTTTTCATTCCTACGTGATGTCATGCCCTAACCTCAAAACCTGTCAGTGGGGATTCACTATTTCAGATGGCTACCAGAGCCATTAAAATGGCTATGCTAGCTATCTAGATGGCTACCATAGCTGTTCTTACACGTGGCTCACAGGTAACTCACCCGTAGTTGACAGATCACTCACACGTGGCTCACCCGTAGCTCACCCGTAGCTCACACGTAGCTCACAAGTGATTCACAAGTAACTCACACGTGGCTCACATGTACCTTAACCGTAGCTCATATATCGGTAATGTGCTAAAAAGTATTCAAAATCGCGGATCCAATATGGCGGACATAAATATAACGAACTTGTCCACTATCTCTGAACATTTATTTTAAAGGCATTTTGGGGTCGCTGATAACGAATTAGATATCAGATTCTTAAAGTCCAAAATTCTTGATGTCACAGAATGACCCTTGCAAACAGACAATTTTGCTGTGACAGACAGAAGATTCCTAAGAGTGTAAGTAACCAAGAAATCCCCAAATATAGATTTTCACAGGCAAACTATACGCTTCTTTGTATTCACGTCCGCCATATTCGGACCGCGGTTTGGAATTTTTAGAATGTCTTATTTAATTTGATATCAGCGATCCCGAAATGAGAATCGAGATGTCGAAATGAGCAACTCAATGTAAATCCCTAACGGGATTCCTGACAATTCAATATCAGCGACTCCAAAATTCCTTCAAAATAAATTTTCAGAGACGTTGAACAAGTTCGTTATATATATATGTCCGCCATTTTGGATCCACCATTTTGAATTTTAAGAAAAAAAGGTACAGTGCCTGTGAAATCTATATTTTGGGATTTCTTGGTTTCTTACACTCTTAGAAATTTTCTGTTTGTCAAAGCAAATTTTTTTGTTTGCAAGGGTTCATATTGTCAGAACATAAATGTCATTCGGTGATAGCAAGAATTTTTGACTTTAAGAATCTGATATCTAATTCGTTATCAGCGACCCCAAAATGGCTTTAAAATAAATATTCAGAGACATTGGACAAGTTCGTTATATTTATGTCCGCCACATTGGATCCGCCATTTTGAATACTTTTTAGCACATTTCCCATATGTGAGCTACGGTTAAGTTACATGTGAGCCACGTGTGAGTTATCTGTGAACGACTTGTGAGCTACAAGTGAGCCACGGTGAATGTCTTATGCTAAGGTTGGTAGTCGCTTTAGTTGTACGAAAACTTGTAGGTTAGCTCACAATGTGAGATCGTCTGCCATCACGTGTGAGCTCCTGGTGAGAGATTGGTGAGTTACATGTGAGCCTCCAGTGAGCTCTCGGTGACCTTATTGTGAATTTCGAAGTTGACTGGGTTATTATATTCAACACTGAAAAAGTGGCCTACGATATCGATTTGTCTTCTTATAAAAATGTCAGGCTCAAGACTTAAGGCTTAAGATTTCAGAACGCCCAGTCCTGTCACAGGAGCGGTCTGCAAACGTAACAAGCTTGCAATCTTATCATACACGAGGAAATAACTTGAAAATTCGAAATTTCTAACATGGTTAATGAAAGGCTAATGAAAGCTACAAACCTAGTCATGTGTCATAACTCAACATTTTTTATCGAAAAGTACTGTTATAAAGATCATGCAAGACCGAGCGTAGAACTATTCGTAGAATTTGATGAAGCGCGCGTGAGAGCACCCAAAGAAATAGACTGTTAAAACAACAGTCTTGATAGTTAAAACAACAGTCTTGACTGTTAAAACAACAGTCTTGACTGTTAAATCAGCAGTCTGGGCTTTAACATTACAATCAAGATTGTAAAACTGACAAATGGGAATTTTTTCGCGGTTGACGCGTTTTTTTAGCATTCAAGACGCTCGATTTCTATTCGCGCGTCAATTGAAACAATCGAAAGTTGCGCGAAACGCGAAAAAAAGTCGCGTTTGCCGCGAAAAATAAAAATCAATGAATCGGCCTTTATACTTACTGATTAACGCGACGAAAACAACGGACGTGCGATCGGCGTTACTCGTTACACTTTTTGTCCAAACATTATTCGAATCATGAAAAAATTAACAAAACCAAAATAACTAACAAAAGTAACGAAAGGACTAAACTTAAAAACTCCGCATTATTTGTTATTTGTGATT
>JABFPB010002415.1:0-20265 GCA_022817645.1 Ceratoteleas bidentatus
ATTAAACAAATTAATTGTGTAGTAAATTCAAACTATCTAAAACTATAATTTAGCGCTATTAAAAGTTTGCGGTTATGCTTCATGATTTGTCAAATTAATATTCCAATCAAGTTATCTGATACTTAATAGCATTCCAGATACAACGGAATTTTTTAATAAAAATTGTTCAATAATACTGTAAATGAAATATATTTTAAGTTACCATTTCAAATAGTAAAGCTTTGCCACTGGAGATTGTGACTTTTACTACTTAAGTGGTGATTCTTACCATTTAGTTTTCTCAGTGTAGTTTTTAGAAATATCCATTTAGAAAAAGACTTGCGTCGTTCGAAGTCAAATAAATCATTCCGATATTTAAAAAAATATTGTATATTTTCAATAATAGTATTTCAGTTTTGTAAAATTTTGTAATAATCATATGGGATGGTTTTCTCTCATTTTTCTAAATTTAAAAATTATTAACTTTTTTTCAATTACACTAAGTCAGTTAATCTTAGCCTTAATACCAAAACACTAACTCTTCCACAAATTAATTCTGTCAGGGCCTGAAAGTGTACCCACAACAATTTAGTACCAAAACAATCAACCCTCCGTTTCCCTTTCTTTCCTTTCTTCCGAAGATTAATGAAATCTCCTTGACAATCGCAATTATTTCTGTAAATTGTATTTCAATAAATCATAACGCCTGGTGCAATTGTGCGCGGTAGCGAGTCCCGGAAAAAGCCCGTGGGTTCGCGTCGTCGCTCTCCTTTCTCGGCGCAACTGGACAAATAAAATTGAAACACTCGGCGTTTTATGTTTCCGTAAGTACGGCCGATCGTAAGGACGAGTCCAAAATGAGCGGCATATCGACTCGAAACACGACGCGAGGCCATACGCTTGATGCTGATGGCGCTTCGCGAAAGGCCGCCATTTTGGATGCTGCCGGCAGATAAAAGTTCGGAGACCATTGGTACAATGGCTCGACTAACGGAAGGTGGAACAAGTTTTGCAGATACGTTATATTGAAGAGTACGTCGAAAAATGGAAACTTGTCTCGCTGACGTGTCGTAAACTTTAATGTTGAGATTGTGAATTTAGAATTAGATAAATAATTGCTTTCGCGACTTAAAATGACATTCTGTAAATTAGACAATACGATTCTGATACTGATTAAATAAAATTGTTTTGTTCGAAGTGGTCACGTTTATGT
Source organism: Ceratoteleas bidentatus (assembly GCA_022817645.1). Lineage (NCBI taxonomy): Eukaryota > Metazoa > Arthropoda > Insecta > Hymenoptera > Scelionidae > Ceratoteleas > Ceratoteleas bidentatus. The sequence continues at coordinate 1,193 of JABFPB010002415.1, forward strand.
TCTGCAGTTTTTTAAATATTTGAAAAATCTTGTTTGATTTCAATGAATTTAAAATTGTTGAATATTTGAAAAATAGGTTCCTTTATATGCAACCATAAATATTCTCTAATTTTCTTATTTATAACAAATTTTTTTATTCATAAACTTTTGCTAGTTTTCTGTTTATATGCTTATATTACCTACAATGTTATTCTGACAATACTACCACGAACAAAGTTTGTCTCGTGGTCGAGACGCAAAACCTGAATTATGATAAAATATGTAAAAAGTGCCCCTTTCGTCAATTGATTCTGGATAGGTCCCACGGAGAGCAACGTTGACACCCCCTCTTTTGCGAGAGTACGCAAACTAAGAATGGCGCGCGGTAATCCAAACCGGTCCTTTCAGACTGGTATCTTGATATCAGACGCCGTAAGTATTCCACGTACATGACGTTTGGACGGGCAACGTAGGCACGTAGGTTCGTATATCGCCCGGGTGACTCCTCGAGGAAGGAGTCAAGGTGATAGAAGAAGCTTTCGCTATGTTGGTACTCCGTTCGTATAGCTGTTCGGGTGTGTAAACGTGTAACCGCATCTTGCGGGGCACTGCAACTTTCATGCGGAATAGAAGATGGCCGCCGAACAAACTGCCAAAGAAATAGACTCGTGTTTTCGAACGCCGAAGATAAAACGGGCGCAGCAAAACGAACAAGAAGCGGCTGAGTCATTCAGATTCGAAGCCGGTTTTCCAATTGCAAATTGATTTTTGGCAGCGAAATATCGACGACGGAATTGGAAGGGACATTTTCCGAAGAAGTTCCGTCGACTTTTCGGTCTTCTTTTAGAAGAGTGGCGAAGTTACAGAGGTAGAGTTATTACTCAGTAGCTGGAATAAGAATATATACGTTCTTCAGATAATTAAATGGTCATTAAGGGGGAAGTATGTATTACGCTGTCCGGAGTTGGAGTGTTTCGAATTAATGCCGTCATAATATTCAATTTATACTTGAAACAATTCAAACTTGTCGTATGTATGCGACAATTATGACCAGAGGAATGCTTATGACAGATCTGCCGAAAATTTATGTTTGGAGTGTTTTTAGAAAGTAGATGACGTACTTTTATTATTTCTAAAATAAAGTTATATGAATAACCTTATAGTCGATACAAATAAATTTGAAACGGGGGTTAAAGTATTATGAAAATGTATTTTATCTTAGGCACAATATGTTTTAGTACGACGTATTTATTCAGTACCATAATGAGAGCATTTTTATGGTCGCACGATTCACGATAACGAGAGAATCAATAAGGCACGTTCGACGAACATTTCATCGGTTCCGCTATGGATGTTTTCGAGTAGATATCGAAAATTAAATCTTAATACAAGTCGTAAAAGGACGCAGATAGGCGGGGATTCGCAAAATTAAATAGTACCACATGCGTCGATAATACTTAGCGATCAATCCATTTTACATATTGCACTTTTCATAACCATTTTTCCCCCTATTATCTTCTCTATCAATTTTTCCGTTAACTCCGCTATATTAAAAAGATTTTTGTGTAGCGTACTTTTATTAATAAACGTAAATCGAATGTCCAACAAATATTTTACATTGATCCAAAACAACATGTAACACCAAACTGCGATGAATTCAATTACAACAAGATACATCATGCGAAATAGTTTGTCACGTCACTTAAGAAATTAATGAGTTTACGTTCCAAAAGTGGACAAGGGATTAGTGGAAAAGAAGTGCGATTTAATCGTCGCACCTTTTTTCCCGGCTGAATCCGATAAAACGATGTAAAAGTCGTAACAAATGATACTTTCCATTAGCGCCAACTACTCAGTTTGTTTGATAAATTCGAAAACTTCGACAGAATAATCCACGCAAGTTTCAGAGTGCTTTCCATCAGTTGTTTAATATGCTTATTACTTCAGTTAGTTTAATGTTTTAATGAACAAGTTACTAATTTATTGTACGGGATCGAGGGTGTCAAACGTTTTAAATGTGCCATTAATCACCGCATTGACACGATTCACGCGCTTCATTTGACAATGAAAACAGCGTTTGCAATTTCTCAAACTTCCAAAAAATAATCCTCATAATTACAACTAAAAAAACTCATTCCAACAAACTCAAATCACCTTAATTCTACTCCAAACCCTACCGCTTTCTTCATGCAAAAACTTCTTGAAAAGATTAGGAAATGTACAAATCATTTCCAAAATCTAAACGCTCAATTAACCCAGCTGAATCCCGGAAACGGCCTCGAGCGATCGCGATGACTGAATTCACTTGCGCGCAATTGATTTATGAAAATCGGATTTTGCAAGTGTCTCGCGATTAATCAGACGGCGACCTAATTTTCGCAGATTGGCGCGAAGAAAAGATGACGTGCGTGCGTTATAATAGCGATGATTATCGGCGACGAGCGAAAGAAACTCGGATCGTACGATTTCGTACATTTGCGTCTACGGCTGAGTTTGAATATCAAATGAGCTTTGTGCGGGGCGCAGGAACGGCGAGAGGTAAAAGGAATAATTTGAAATGGAGCCCGCATGCGATACACACTCCCGGCACGCTTTGCCCCGGTAGAAATAAGTGCGCGAGTGTGATATAAAAAAACGTTCGTACGTGTGCCTACGTACACGCGTGAGCTACGTTATGAACGATGTATGTACGTCGGCCTCGCCGTAAGTATCCGCTCACGTGACTTCATTTTCGTGAAAACCGTTGACAATATGGGCGTCATTCGCTCAGACAAGATCAACGACTGTTTCGCTCCTAAGTGCGCACTTAAGCGATGGAAATTCGCAGCCGTTTTCAATTTCATTCGAACAATTGTTACGGCGGACGAGTTATTGCGTTTAAGAAAGTTACTGCGAACGTTGCGGAACGTAAGAGCGATAATGAAAGGCGCTCGGAAAAATTATTGTTTGCATAAGGGACGAAATATTTGTTTGGCTGAAGAAAGCGCGGGAAAGAGTTGGAGCTTCGAGGGGGAAGAGGAGTGACAAATCACCTTAATCCCGGAATTATAAATTTGTGAATGTCAAACCATCAGCGGTACTGGCTGAAATCGTCGACGATAAAACTTGTTGAATAGGAATCGGTGATATGAATCAGGACTAGCAAACAGGAGGCCTTTAAGTGGCAGAGATTTCGAATCAAGCTGAAAAAGGAATGTGGCTGGAAGAATGAAATATCCGCTCGTCATCGTATTCTTATGAATATGATTCGTGTAAAATCGCAATTTCGTTTGCAACTTCTTTTGTTGAAGGTGGAAGGACAATCGCGGTATTTCAGATAAAAGTCGAATAGATTCGTGTCGATAGAGGATGGAGAGTACAGATATGAGAGTGAATTTTGAAAAGGAGCGCGCATGCAGATGCTGACACAACTAAAACTCCGGACGGGTTATTCAAATTTCAATTCAAAAAATTTCGTCGTCAATGTGAAGCACCGTCTTTTCGTAATGCACAACTGATATGCATCTCGGCGCCTGTCACGAGCAAAGGCACTCGGCTTATTAATACAAAAAAGCCCCGGAACGTCGAAAAATGGCTCGTAAAATTCGTCTCGATGATACGACGAAAAACGACACGTTTAACTGTTTTCAAAATTACCGATTTTCAGTCATCAAATCATTACCTACCCGATCATCCATTCCAACTCCAACAAATCATTTCAACAAATCTTCCGAACTCATTTCATTCAAACATTCAACTGAGAATTCGCCTTCAAAAACTCTCCCGAGCAACTATCAATTCCTAATCATTAAATAAATATCACCCAGTGATTCATTCCCTTCCCTGACTCCATTTGAAAAATCGACCGAGGGGCTGAAATTGAAAATGCAGTTTCCGCTCCTCGCGCTCCCACTTTTTACCCATTCCGTCAGATGCCGTGAATCCAAATTGGTGAACTTCCCAATCGACTGACAAAAACTCGCCATTTTTTCGCCGCGAAGATGACGCTAAACCGCTTTCGGCAGCAAAAAGGCGGGAAAGAAAGATCGAACGGAACGCGGCAAGAGCGCGGAACAGAGCGAACGGCGGCGCGAGAAAGAGAGGAGAAACAATGAACTGGGGAGTTATCTGTAATGGAATAAGTTGGCAACAATGGTATATTGTTGGTAGGATGGTCGCTCCGCCGTGGTGACGGACATTATCGCCGGAAGTTGCGTTTCCGTAATACCGTACTCGGCACGTCAGAAGACGTCAGTTCCATGATTCGCGAATGTATGCCATGCGAGCTTGTAAATAGGCTTCTATTCAAATTTGCGAGCGCCTATCGAACTATTTGAATCGCGAATAGAGAAGCGCCTCTAACTGCGCGGTATCGCGACGCCCGCGCCTAGTCATTACATTACCGCTGAATTCATCGCGATGGCGGCCCACGAATAAGACGGCGCGTTCGTTGTTCTCGGACTTTATTCGCAAGTTGACACTTTTGCGAGCCATTTCAAAGCATTATTGATCAATCGGTGACCTCGTTACTTGGCGACAAAAACAGCTGGAGTTGCGAAGCCGCGCCAGAGTGACCTGTTTCTGGTTGGAAAAATGTCGTGCAGTTGCGAAAAGAGATGATTATTCGGCCTGGTTGATTAAAATGGGAGAGAAGGTCGGCGGAGCAACAGAGTGGCCGACAATGCCGGCCGTTGGCCAATCGCGGAAAACTGTTGGGAAATCAGGATTTAGATGCTCGAATCGATTGTTTATTCGAGACAGTCGACGAGGATTTCGATTAACAAAGGCTCGGTTTTCCCGGTGCTTTGGCGCGTTCGATTGTCCGGAGAATAGTTCGTATTGGGCTCAAAATTGGCATGAATGTTGACATGTCGAATGGGTAGGAATGGGTCGTTACATCGTCGGTTCGCCGTTGAAGCCAACGCGCCACTTTGTTAAACAGTTGCGGCAAAAGTTTGCGTCAACTCCGCTTTATAATCCGGCAAAAAGTCTAACCTACGTCTGGCGTCGTAGTTTAACTAAGTCTGTCAAACAATTTGCTCCACACTCGAGGTTACAGTCTAGCATCACCCTCGCCGTTCTCCTCATTTCTGTCTGCCGCTCTCATTGTGCCGTTAATTCAACATTATTTTTCCGCCCGCCGAGGGGTAAGAGACACGCAGCCGCGCTAACCGAATTTACAAAGTTATCTTTACTAATTTTCATTCGATCGCGAGCGCCGGATTACTTAGTTCCTTGCGCCACATAAACAAAGCGAAATACTCATCCAATTTGTAAACTTAAACACGACGATTCAGCCGGCGCGCATTAATGCAAATGACAGTGCCTCTTAATATCACTTCGATTTAAGTCATTTGCCCGACGCGCTCTTTACCGCGGCGCCTTAAAAAGTTTCGTTGTTTGCACGCCGCCGAATGGTATCAGAATTTACATACCGGCGAGGGGTATGAATAAAATCAACATAATCGCTGACGTGTTGACGAAGTTCGAAATCGAGCGATTTTTCACGGAATCCGCCACTGGCGATGATTTCGACTGGTTCTGGATGTCGGTTACAACGCAACAAATGAGAGAACCAGAAGCTGATCCACATCCAGCAGCCGAATGGTGCCAAGTGGCGGCGATACATTCAATCTGCAGTCCGGGGAAAAGCTTACGCAAAGCGCGAGCCATCAGACAATAAGATGTGACGATAAGTGAATCGGCACATCAAGACATCGAATCATCCGTTTAATATCAGTCGCGGAGGAGTGGTTGGAAGGGAACTATAGCGGCAGATTTTAATCCTTGTCGTAGCTGGGGGACGACGCTGAAGTGACTTGAAGTCTCTTCAGGCGAGATGCTTAATTCCACCCCGTCCCTCCGTTGTACTCTAACTTTAACGCGCCCTTCCTGCCGAGCTCTTCAGTGATAATCTTCTGTTCTCAAATTTTTCGTCATCAAAAAGACCTCGCGACACGACGATGTATCGCGCACTTGCAGTGTCTTCATTGTCTCGCACTGAGAAAGGTACGTCAAATTTCTTCAAGATGGCTCAGCTGCTGGGGAATACTAATTTGGGAACTAGGCGCTCGGCTTTAAAACTTCGGCTGTTCAAAACAAGGAGAATGCACGCAGGAAAAAGGGTATGACGAATTAACGAGTGGTTTGGATATAGAAAATAAGTAGCCGGGGAAAGCGGGAAAGAGGAAGAGAGGTGTCTAGGAAGGGTGGTCTAGATTAAAGTAAGTCGATGCCCACAATGTTAAAAAATGTTTAGCATGCGAGAACTGGATGGTCGGGAATAGAAGTTTCGCATTTCCGTTTGGTCCTAAACTTGTCTAACGCAACGCCGAAACTATATTAATGCGATCATCCCACCTGATACATGCCCGGGATTCATCGAGTTAATTAAAACACATTACCCCTATTCTAATCTCCGCAAATCCCTCGTACCAGTACCCCCACTCCTCTGTCCCAAAGAAACACCCGGGCCATGATTGCAAAACAGCGAAACAATGGGCACATCGAATTGCAACAAATAGCCAAACTTTGGCGAGGCTGTTTTGATTAGAAATTCGAAATCCGGGAGACATTTCATCAGCACAAACTGGAAACACGAAAATGGGTTCCATTGCGACTTTTGTTCTGCGCGTTCCCTTTTACGCGGCGTTCCTCTTTTTTCGTGCCTCTTTTCGAATGATTTTGTACCACCTTTGCTCGAAAATGTATCTGTGTCCTCGAGCGCATTGCGCCTTTCATCTCTTGTCTCTGCAGCAGCCGAAGCACTTATACACTCAGCTCGCCGACGCGCTCTGCCTTCCCCAGCAAAAGTTCTGTCTTGTTCTAGTGTCTCTGTAGGCTGGCGCGCGCCCTTTTCCTATCTTTCCTTGTCCGCACATCCTTTTTGCTTTCCGCGCTCAAGTCAACGCGTCCTCCCCGCGGCTTCCTCTTTTTGCCCCCTTCGACTCCCCTGTGTCGCCGACCCCCCCCCCCCGTGTCGCCCCTTCAGCACTCTCGCACTTCACATCTGAAATACTTTTTGCCCACTGCAACTCAAATACGTCATGATTTTAATACTTTTAACTTGTTCGTAATCCGCTTTGCGGACTCCTCCGCTACAATCAGGACTTGTCACTTTGAGATGCATGATGCATTCTCGCGTTCCGTTTTCCATTGCTTAACGCGATTCTTTTTCGGTCTTTCCGACGGAATTATGATTTAGGGTTTGGGAGGTTAACATTGGATCTTCATTCCAAAATAGAGAGTGTTCTTGTTCTGACGTTGATTTCTGGATTCACTGAATGGAGAATTTTTTTTGCAATTTTAATAATTTATTGTGTTCAGTTTATTGAAGATTAGCAAGAAAAATAGGTGGAATTAATAAATGGATGTATTAAGATTTACAAAAGTGTAGCCCGGCCCACAACAGAACTGCCGAAATAATAACGTCAATGACTCGCAGAATTAAGCCGAGGAGGCGGAAACGAACGCGAAAACTCGGCGTCTTAGTATCAGCGCGTCTAATGTTTCGCAAGTAGCGGGAAGATCCGGCAAAATCCCACGATTGGCTATAGTGGTCTTTAAATGGGTGTTAGCCAGCTTGTCGTACAAGCACGCTGTGCAGTCTATGTTAAAACGAAGCAGCGTGGAAAGGTAAAGGGGTTGCCGTCATAATCCCCGGCATCTGTTTGCGGTATTACTGCGTTCAGAGACGAATCTACGACGCGAATCTTATGCCCTGAAGATACACTCGCAACACGTTCATTTACATAAATCGATCCCTTTTATTTTAACGCGCAAATTATTTCGTGACTTTTTCACTCCCATTCAAGTTTAGTGACTCAAATTAGATATCAAAACTTACTACCATTTATACTAAACTTTGTCACTTAAATATTTAAACTTTGTTTAGTTTTCAACGAAATTACAGGAAATACGAGAAATGGAGAAACAGATGCTTTTTGGTACGAAAGAACAGATCGAAATTACATAAAAAAAGGAACGAATCTGACGGACGAGTCAATTTAACTGTAATATTTTCACGAATTTACGATTTCGGTGGAAAAAAAGACGCGATGTGCAAACATCGCGTTCTGATATCCAATACCATTAGGGTGGATATATACTGGCAGAAGTGCGGCGGAGGAGTTATGGCCGTACTTTTGCGGGAATACCATGTGCCGTGGGATCACCATAAGGTGGGATATTCCGTGAGACCAATGTCGAAATCGCGCGCGGAGCCTGACTCCCAACGGGAATTTCGAGATCACCCGTTATGCCACAAGAAAGCTGATGGGTGAAACACTGCTAAATAATCCGGCTTTCTTTTCCTCGTGGGAGAAATGACCATTGACGTTTCGCGTTACACTGCCCGTGTAATCTTGTGACAAAGTGCATTTCCGCTTCAAATTATTTTCCCAAATTCAATTTCCTCGAGTACTTTATTTGAAGAAACGCGCTGAACTTGATTTGCTCATTTTCTTCTAAGATGAGATATTGCTGAACCAAACTTGATGGACTGTGTTGTTCAATTTGTAGTTAAAGATAATTAAAGTAAAAAAACGTATTACATGTAAATATCGTATAACGTGGGGTGGAATTTCATTGGGTTTTGATCGATGAAAAGTGAAGTTTCTTATTTGGAAAGAAAGTAAAATAGGGAAGTTGATGTTTTTGCCAGTTTACGGCGTCGTCTAGCGGAATTACTTATTCATGCAGTATCACCCATCAGAAGAAAATAGGATACTTTAATGCGTAGAAATTGACAGTTTTAGGTTTGCTGCCTGTGTGATGGTTCACGCGAAAAGTAAATTAAAGAATGGAGGGTATAAAGTTTTATCCGCGTTTTTCGAGATTTGACAAGATTGGTTGAAAGATGATACGAAGAAAATGTTACGCATTACAGAAATACTCAAAAAGTCATCTAGCTAATTTCAAACAAAAAATAAGTACAAATATCCAAGTAAACATTATTTCCTTCTTCCAAAGTCAACAAACTTAATTATAATTCCTGCATTTATTTAACCGTTAATTTAATTGCTTTAACAATCGTTACGTAAATTAATTTCGGCTAAACTGTAGTACGACGACACCTTTCCGCAAAGTTAGTTTTGTTAGTTTAGATTTTAAGTAGCGCTCCTATACCTATGTGTAGCCAACTTCATTGCAAGGTGTCGCTCTGCTCCAGTTTCCCCTTAATTTCAGTATAATACTCGCGTGTATAAGACATTTTGAGCGCGATATTTATCTTGCTCGCTACATAACCGTTGCAACTATTTGCAGTTACAACTTTCGCGGCTCAATTTTTACATGCCCACTTTTTATGCGAATAACGGACATTGCTCTCCGCTTTCGCATCACAAAACGTCTGTTTGCGCAAAAGTTGTTCAAATCCCCGAATTCGTTCATTTGTGGAATAATCGTGCAACCGATCCGACCGAACCCCGCGAAAACGAAATATGCGGCCAACGCGAAGCACGCACTAAATGAAAGTTTAGAACGAGTTGAAAACGTTAGATGTGTGGCTAAAACGTTTACGGGCACCGGGAGCGACTTTTCCGCTTGTAACGTAACATGAATAACTGATGAAACGATGTTTGGGGTGAAGATCGGGTCCGCGATATAAATTCCAGGAGGTTGTCCTGCGTCTGCTCCCCCGAGTACCGAACCCAACGCCGCAACATAAGGGTTATATTTGATAGATATGGCTCGACTAAGTGCTTATCGTATTTCTTAAGATGCGCGTGTTTCTATGCATACGACCCCGGCTTAAACGTCCGCCATCCAGCGGCAAACGCGGACAATCTCTTTACGCAATAAATTAATTTTTAATTGTACCATTTACCGTTTAATGGCGCGCGGGAAAACACTCGATGAGCGCCATCTAGCGAATTTATCGCGGCAATCATGTCGCGAAATGCAAACATCACTTATCCCGTAACATCGATGCATATTTTTTGTCGAGTTATTGCAGGGAAATTTCCGTTTACCATTTCGTATTCCAACAACGCCAAAAATAATTAATACGGTACAAAATTTACTCTCTGAAACGAGTAAAGTCGAATTCAGGAGCGACGAAACCGTTATTTCTGATGATGCGAGATTGATGACGCTTTTAGTTAACGAATATGACGTTTATGTTTAACCCGAGGACAATAAACACAGGAGTGATAAATCTCGGCGACAAAAATGGAAAAGAAAGGAGTGGAGCCGGCGAAAGCTCGCGCCGAAGAAAAGCACCAGATAAAGTACGGGGAGCAGGCGTGGAGAGAGAACGGACTCTCGGGAGATCGAAAGCCGCTCCCTTATGGTATTCTTTTTCAATAATCGTACAAAGGGTTTAAAGGATAAGACGACCCTCGGTCTTTTCCCGATACGTCTCGTTGTTACGCTTTCTATTCACCATACGTTTCGCTTCTCCCCCTGGCTTCCTTTCCTTTTTTCGGCCCGGGTCATCACATCGCAACCACCGACTGGTGCGCGTTTGTCACACCGCCGTGACAAATCAAACTGCACCGCTTTATCGTCTTTAGGATTTTTAGACTGACAAATCGACGGCCTTTACAAATATTTTCTCACAAAACTCGAGATAACGCGCCGCGGATTTCCTCGAGCTGACAATATTCAGACGCGATAAAGTCGTCAATTAAAGGTTACGAATAGCCGGTGCCGGAGACACTTGTCTTCGGGACAGAAATGGGGAGTCGTAAAAACGATGAATTTTGAGGAAACTTTTTGCGTCTGTAGTGTACCGAAATACCTCTTTTTCTGGAGCAAGCTTTATAATTAGTGAAATGTTGCCGAGACTTTTTTAAATAACGAAAAACTCTTATCGTTAGCATTTAATCTTCGTAGGACGTTTACTAATTCCGAAAGACACTCAATAAAATATTAATTACTTTTTCCATTACGCCTGGAAAAATTTCGACGACTCTCGATCGCGTCGCCGAAACATTTGGGTGCCGCCGTAAACAAAAACCAGCAGGAAGAAATTAAACGAAGGGACGCTGAAAAATTGGGAAAAAAGTTCGCGACGAGATTGTGGAACGCCGGAATCGAGTAAGAAAGCATCCTGGAGTGGGTTCGGATGAATATAATGTACACTTGGAGACACACGAGAGCCATTAGGTTATTAAAAAGAGTAGCGCACGCTAGGTTTGCCGCAAACTTTGGCTGCAAAATGGAGACGGGGCGGGACAAAGAGCGAAAATTAGCCCTGATAATTTTGCGTTTCGATGTAAAGCGAAGACCGACTGCTGCCTGTCACCACGACAGCCATTGTCCCGCTCGACGCGTACACGCGGAGGGGAAGAGACGGCGAAAAAAGCGGAGCGCCAAATAAACTAGAACGTAAGAACAAACGCGAAACAAACGCGGCTGAAAGGTAATCGCGAAAATAACGCGTGCGTTCGCTAACAATTTGAGCGGAGAAAGCGGAGAAAACCTTTGCATTTTCGCGATTGCCTGATATGTTTCACTTCTGACGACCACCGGGTATTGTCCGATTCAGATGACTTTTTCGGCGAAAGGCGATAAAAAATCAAAACCCGAGTCCTCCTATTGTTTCCCAACGAAAAACAGTGATATCGTAGAGTAATTGAATTTTTTATATTTTTCCTCCTCCTAAGAATCCCACATAAATTCTACGTCATTTCCACGCGCATTCCACACGATGTCCCTTAATTTTGCCAGAATTTCATGCAAACGTGAACATTCTCCGGCTGCGCGTAAATTTCACCGAAACCCATTTTTCCGCAGGAATTCCGCACATTCGTCAGCCAAAAAATCATCGAACCCGACCAAAACGAAAATTAAAGACAAAAATTCAAAGTCTCGCGAAAATGAAATCCCTTCGACTTGCGACGCATTATTCCGGCGGAGTTCGTCTAGTCGTTGGCGCCCAACGTGTTACAAACGTCGTACCATTTTCACACGCGTATCATTGAAGCAGGTATTACAAACCAAGTAGTTTATATATTTCTATGAACTCGCGCGCGAACTCGCGCACCTACGCGGGCGCCTTGGCATAATTATAATTGTACGGCGAATTCCCTTACGAGGCGCGCAGCTGTCGCTCCGAATGGCTTGCCGCGTAAATATACCGCGCCCGACGAAAGTCCCCGTACAAATTGTCTGAGGCGTGATTTCAGCCGGAAGTAATTCGGCGCAGTTCCCGCGCGGCGATTAATTTCGTTTTTGCTGGTTAATTTGGCATGCATCGGAAAAATGCCCGGCCGGCGCGCCGCCGTCATGCAAATGCGCCGGGACGCGCAAACAAATCGAGAATACAAATCTGGAGCGAAATGAACAATGCCCGGGAGAGTTACTAGCTTCTAATTGAAATCAAGCATGGCGCGCAACGCCAGACCCGACTCTTCGAGCGCTCTTTTCAAACCCCCGCGCCTCTCGGCCCGACGCCTAATCGTCCCGCACAGATGCGTGGCACACTCGCACCTAGCTTCCGCTCTCGCGAGACAATTTTCGAGCTGACACGCAAAAATTGGCGCGATCCCGACAAATGAATTTCGCCGCGGTTTGTTTTTTTGGTGAATTAAAGTGTTATATCAAAATGTCGTTCCACCACGATATTTTGGTGCCACTTGTATTGTAAAATTTGTAGTTAGGTTTTTGCATTGTATAATTGAAATCGCAGTTATTCGGGTGATTACAAGGATCGATGAGCCAGGAAAAAGATATAAATTGTTCAATTTGAGGCCGAAACTCTACGAAATTCATGTTAGTGTGGACAAAGATATTTATTGAACTGCTTTTAGGCTGAAATGTAATTTTGAACTGACATTTCCTAGATTTACAGTATATTTTTAGAGATTATTAACAGTGGTTACGTATCATGTCTGGTATGAAAACATAATTAGTGAGTTCTAAGAATTTCTCCTATTTGGTATAATAAATTTATATTGATCATAAAATAAAATTAAAAAAATTCACTGCATCATTTACTAAAAATCCATTGATGTAACTATATACCTCAATTATAAAGTTAATTGCGATTTTAATAAATTATTTGTCTCAGTGTTCCTCCATAAAATGTTAATTGCTGTAGAACATTACAATTTTGTTATTTTAATCCCTTGATTTTAGAGATCAACATTAGTGTTTTGTTATGATTATTTGCAGGTTATGTTGTACTTCTGATATCGTTTTTACACATGTTGTGTAGAATTAATACAATACATTTGTTGGCACATTTTATTACGATACTTGTCCTCCCATACAGAACGGAAGTTTAGACAAGGTTATAATGTCGCTTAGAGAATGTTGAAAAATAACGTTTAGTAAACGTTACTTCGGAAATAACGTTTACTAAACCATTTTTCAACCTTCTATAAGCGACATTATAACCTTTTCTAAACTTCCGTTCTGTATGGGCTGGTTTAAAAAAGGGCAACCGGAAAGCCGTATTCCAAATATGGAATTTCGTAGAGTTTCGGCCTCAAATCGAACAATTTCACATTTGGATTTTCCGGTTGCACCGATTTTTCAGACCGAATCTCTAGGATTGTTTGACCAGGGTGTGTAATATTAACACAAAATCGTGCCGGCACAACGCAGTTTTTCTCTCAGTGTGTCAGTTTGAAAATCTTCAGAAGTTAAAATAGACAAAGATTCTTATAAATATCTAAATGTCATCACTAGGAAACCCAAGTGTCTTTTAAATGTTTTTATGCTAAAAACATCGAAAGTGTCTGGAAATAAATCATGATTTCTTCAAATAGATACCAAACACATCTAAACATTTAAGTTTAAGATTTAGATGTTTAGAAAACATACGATTTTGAACAAAAAAGATTCATGAAGCTATCAATTTCTATAATTCATTTATATAAGTGTCATCGAGTTTTACGATATAAAATAAATAAAGAAAGAAAGAAAGAAAGAAAGAAATTAAAGATATAAATTAAAGAAATGAAATTTGGCGATGTGTTCAACAAATGTTTAAAAAAATTACAACGTTGATGGACTATTGTCCATCCGGAGAAGGAATATTAAACACTTGAGGTTCCTTTGACTTACAACATGGAAATTCTAATTAAACTTGTTTAAGATTTCCAATAACCCATTTATTGCAAAAGATGAAAAACTTGTTTTAATATTCATTCAAGACAGAACTTTTTTATGCTAAGAAATCGTATTATAATCTAAATTGAACACTCTGAATATTGATTTTACCGAGAAAGTGAAGGCTTGGCCAAAAACCGAAATATTTAAGAACTTATTTTTCGAAATAAATAAAATATATAAAAGTCACACTTTTTATACTTAAGGATTCTCTCTGGTGCGGGGTAAGGGGGAAGCAGAATACAATATTTGATAAATTAGAGTTTCATTTGGAAATGTTGGTATAATTATTATTGTAACTTGTTTACAAGTTACAATAATATTGTAACTTGTGCATTTTCTACAAACTCACCGATAAAAACTTTGCCTTTTTTTAATAACTTAACCACAAATCACTTTTATAATCAAGAGAAAATGAAATATATTATAAATATACTGTAAACAATTAACATTTAAAGTTACAACAGTGTGGGATTTGAACATTTTGAAATGATGCATTTACAGAGAATGCTACACAGAATTAGTTATGACTTTCAATAACAAAATTCGATGAAAACTGAAAGTTTTGAAAACTGAAAGCTGCATTTTTTCTGTTACAAAAATAAATTCAAACTTCCAGTGAAAAATAAATATCGTTATGTTCGAATATTGTGAAAATATGGTTTAATAATATCTCAAGGCATTAGTAAACGAGTTACAACAATAATTATACCTATATTACCAAATGAAACTTTAATTTATCAGATATTGTATTCTGTATCCCCCTTTCCCCTCACCACGCGAATGAGTGTCCTTAATGCTACATTATTAAATAAAGTATAACTAGCAATAGCACTTCGAAATGTCGTGGTAAAAATACGACTCGTCGGTTCAAATGTCAAAAGTCAACATTTTAAAACCAATTTCGTACGAACTTTTATCCCCAAAAGCACAAGCGACGTGTCGTTTTTAAACAAATCCGAAACATGACTTTCGACGCGATGAAATTTCACGAAACAACGGATCAACGTTCGACGAGTTGCAAATGCATTTAGCTCTAAACACTTTCATTAGTCCGCCCGCCGACCTATTTCATTTTCTGTGTCCGCCGTTGACGGGCGCATCTGACACTTAGCGCGTTTTTGTTGAAATTAAGAGCTCGGAAATTTTCCATCAGAGGTAGTTTTCCTTCCTGAAACAATGTCTCTGGAACGCAGACTAATTTCCCCGGGCAAAAAGGAAGTCGGCAATATTAAAACGCGACCATTACCATAACTATAGTATCAGATAAAAGAAAAGCGCGTCGACGTTACTTATAATTAACTCGTGCCGCGAGTCCCGGTCCTTTAAACATAATTAACAGGGCGTTCGCTCGGACGCCGAGTTCGAACACAGACCGGCCGGCGGATCATAAGTATCAAAACCTATTTTAGCGCGCAGCATAGAAGATCTGATTACGATTCAGAAGGAGCGAGCGACAGTATTTCACCTCTTCTCCGGCTTAACTACTGGACGTTTTTAATTTCCCAGTGTTACAAGGAAAAAGGGAATGCAAATTGCTCCACAAAAGTTATGGTGCGTGCCATTAAATTAACGCCTTTCCGTGCATTCGGTGTGTACACCTTCGGTCCAAGCAAATACAATTTTTGCGAAATATTGCAAACGTCAAGCTTCACCTTAGTTCGGGTGACGTTCAACGAGTTTGAATTGGTATTTTCGCACTAAAATTAGTGGTTGTTATTTTATTTGTAAAATATTAATTTCACAAATAGTTGATCAATGAGAAATTCTGTGATCGTTAGAATTATAGAGTATTTTGGAACAGATGAACAGGTTTTTTAAAAAATTATACAGGCGCAATTTGTAAATCACTTGTTTCTTAATCTGAAATTCAATAAAAAACGTAGTTTGTACACCGAATCTAGATTTGTTTTCTAAATATTCCAGCTCAAATTTATATCATATATACAAACTTAAATATCTCATTCTAAAAAATATGGACTATTGCAGGATTAATTTAATATTGTCCAAAATGTCCGAATCAACCTTGCTCAGCCCATTAGATATCGCATTAAGATAGTTCACTGTTAAAAAGCCGGAGTAACTAGGGTGTGACCGCAGTGAAATTTTTACTCCATACGGAGTTCGAACAGGTCCAATCCGAAACGGAGTAACATTCGCGGTGTGAATTTTTGAGGTTAGATCAAGACACATGCGTTTTTGTGCGACATGTGCAACATTTGTTAGTGCAATTAATACTTTATTCTTCCCTTTCTGTTCACTCCTATGGCTGAGTAAAATTTACACCGCTAGTGTAAATTTTTATTGAGCGTTATTTCACTCCGAAACCAGTTACACCTTACACCACAACGTCGAACTCCGGACAATTTTAACAGTGCTCTTACACGAAGTGTCGGATAATAAGGGCATCAAACAAAAAATTAATATATTATTGAAATGATAATATATTTTTCTATGATTCCATTACACATTAATACCATTCAAATATTGTTTAATATTAATAATTACAACACAGAGAAAGTCTAAAGATATGTTAAACTGTATTTTTCCTCTACAAACTTGCAAGTATAATAATTTATTTAAACTTATGTCAGATTTCTTTACGTTGCTTTATTTTGACCACACAAAATATGTTTTTAATATTCTTTAACATTCTTTAATTATTTATCAATCATATATCTTCAATATTAGACGGTAAATTCTTTTTATTTCCTATTTAATGGATGATCTAATTCATAAACTATTAGTTACATAGTTTTTTTTATCTGAAATACTTATTGGGTTACATACGAATAAAACTTCCTTACACTATTAAAAATTAGATGTTAAAAAAGTGTTGAAGCGTGAAATTTTCACTCCAAATTGGTGTCTCGAATTGGTTCCACACCAAAGATATTCTACCCTGAAGAAAGTGCGAAATCCCTCGATTTTTCTAATAATTGAAATATCTCAGTTCTTAATTTTCTTTTGTCGTAAATTATTACACTTGATGAGAAAAATACGTACGCCGATTTTTTTATACATATGAAAATAAAACCTTATTTTTAGTCAAAAGAACTCTAAACTGTAAATATTAATTCCAAAAACGAGTTGATTTTTCAAGATTGACCAAAATATTTTTACACTTCACCCTCTAAAAAGTTTCCTCCTGAGATTTTTTACAGGGTAACATAATGCAATGCTGTTCTCATTTAATTCAATGTTAAAACTTTGAATTTCAATACTTAATTTTTCGAGAAGTAAATCGTAAAAATCATTGTAATTTTGGCAAATAAAATTAATCACCGTGCATTTTTACACACATTTTTTCAAAATTTAATCTTTATTTTCACTTTTTCTTCGAACGTTCTTAATTTGCCATTTTCATCTTCCAACAAATTTCTCCTTTCGATCCCATCCAACCAACCGTCTTCCCCGAATTCCTCATTTGAATCCGCCGAAATCACGATCTGCGAATTTTCCGGCCAAGGTAGCGACGCGACGTCATAAAAATATTTAAAAGATCGCGTTTCTTCTCATCCGCGCTCATCCCTTAAGCTTCCCTTGGATTTTCTCTTTCAGCGTAACATTTTCTCCCGCGCGGCGTCAGATGACAAAATGACAAAGGAGTGGTCGCCCGGGGCCAGCGATATTACCGTTTCCGCTTCAGAACTATGCGAGCTGTCTGGCCGCTCACGAAAACAGCCGCCGAAAACGCCGCGTGATTGATTATGCCCCGCGCAATTTTGGCCGCGGCTTCGCCCGCCGAACGCGATTGATCGTTCGCGCGAAGAAGCGTGCTCGCAAAATATCCCGCCGTGTGTTAATGCAATCGGTGCGCGTTGCAGGCCGAACTGGGTCAAACGGAAATCGAAAAAGCCTTTGCAAATTTAACCTCTTGAGCGATGCCTCGGCCACGGTAATCATTTCTGCGCCACGTTTTCGAGTTTCCGCGGAACTGCCGGCGAGAGATTCGCAGCAGTCAAAATATTTTGCCGCGGGAATATCGAGTTGGCAAATTTAGCGCCCGATGGCATCGCAGAAATTGCCGTCGTCGATCAAAAGTTCAAAATTTCGCGGTTACAGCGTTTTCGATTACTGAACGCGGCGTTACATTTTTCGACCGAAAATGTGGGTCTGACCGGCCGTAAGCTGCGCCGCTGACTTCCGGATCAGTCTCATTTCTGACACTCATTCCACATATCGGCGGAAAAAGCGAATCGATATTGTAATATTAATTATTCGAGGAAGCTCCCATTATTATTTTTTAGCCGGCTTTAATACGGTTTAATAAATAAGCGCGTATCGCTGACAGAGCTTTAAATTAGATATCGCAACATTAACCTACTTATGCCATTACGCAATACCCGATAATTCCGACGAACAAAGACGTCATTTTCCAGTAACCCCGTTGAAAAGTTTTGCATTTAGTTCTGTCGTACACTGCAGCGAGTCGCATAATTAATGATTCCATTATTTATTTGCAAAATATGACATTCCCCCGTTACTCTTCAATGTAACGGTTCGATTCGTTTCCACAAGTTTGCCTTAACTAGAAACAATTTCAACTACACTTTTCCGCCAAAAGAAGTCTATCAAATCCGTCTTCATTATTTCAAATGTCGCAACCCCCTTTTCCATTACAACAACCCAGCGAGAAATTTCTCCTGGACCGCGAGCAGGTTCATAATATTCCCACTTAAAAACTCGGCTCACAATAACTGTCAATTGCATTAGGCAAGTTCCCCGGCGGAATGGCGGAATTTCCAGTCGCAATATCGCCGAAAAGCCGCCCACCCGAACAACCGGAATTCTTCACGAAGCGGTCGTCGAACGACAGACCCCACGAAACCTGTCTAAATAATGAAGGCGGACAAATTCGTGGCCTGCATCTCCGGCGTCATGAAAGATGAACGCCGGGCCATTGTTTAATCCCCGAATTAAGGTGTATGCCGAAAAGTGTGTCGTCGCGTCGCGCGCGTGTATCCTGATTTATTCAATTTGACGCGAAACAGACCGGCGCATTTCCTCTTGGGCCACTATTTAAAGTATGTAAGGGCAGGTTGCTCTTTCAG
>JABFPB010002416.1:0-20252 GCA_022817645.1 Ceratoteleas bidentatus
ATTTCGAGACTTCTGACAATCGGGAAATTTAGCATTTGGGGCATCTGAAAGTCGGGACAACCCAAATTCCAGACACTCGATAGGTCGGGACATTGAAAATTCGGGACTTCAAAGCCGCCCCGCGTCCAATCAGACTCGAGTATCTTGATCTGCGCGCGGTTCCCACCAGCGGCCATATAAACCGGTGCGGTAGAGTTTGCTACCATTCGACTGCCACTCTTCGGAGAGTGCAGTCGAATGATCTGGGCGCCGCAGACGCTCCCCAGGACTTCCGAGTCGACTGCACGCTCCAAAGAGTGGCAGTCAAGTTGAAGCCCCTGGGGAGCATCAGAGACGCCCGGATCTCCGATTGGTTGCGGCTGAGCTTCGCGAAAGCATATCACACAGAGTGACAGGAATAACAATTTTCCTCCCTTAAAACAGTAATGGGAATGGCCCATTCCCTCCCGCGCGATTGGGAAATTTTGGCTTCCTTTTCAATCGTAACATGAGATGCTGTTGTATAAAGTGATCGATTATGATAATGAAAGCTCTTTTCATTAAGTATTCCATTCGAAGCCATCGTTTATATGGAAGATACCGCACTTTTTTTTTGAGATACAGAGAAGCAGCTGTTTCCGAACAAAGCAGTTGCTGTTCGTATGTCATGTGTATGTCCACACTGGAAAGAAATAAAGTTTGTGTAGGATGGGTGTGAATCCATCCCAGAGTTATGAGATTTTCTTTTTCCACTGCTTCACATATGTCAGGGGCATCAGTTGCGCTACAAGTATTTCTTGTTCCTATTTGTTTAGGTATCAAGATGTGAGTTATGTACGACGTTTTTCCAACTCTGTGTCCACACAGATATCCGCAGGTTTCAATCTCTTTCTCATTATTAACTTCGGAAATCAGCAAAAAAAAGCATTAGACCACTACAAATATCGCCATTTATTCAACTATTGATATATACAATGGAAAATTTTTTTATACTCACCCATTTAAAACGCGATAAAGATCGTCGCGATCCTTCGCGCCCCTCTGCCGAGCCTCGTTGAACCAAGGATTACGGCCTAAGCCGTCCTCCTCGACGAGATCGGGAAAGGGTTCGGTCGTATACGATCTTCCTGACCGCCGCCTTCTTCTTCGCCTTCCCCTGGGACTGCACCACCCTCTTCTTTCCTGAAATCGTCGGTTCATTCCCTTCGTCAAGGATCCCGGCGCTGAGCTTCCTCCGTTTCGTCGGAGGCGCGGGGTCCTTCTCGCGCGCCGATGATTCCGGGCCGCCACGTTTCCCTTTCCCTTTGGAGGGACGGCGAGCATCTTTACGTTCGTGCGCTCGCGTGCCTAAAGATACTTTTGAGGTGGAAGGTTCTAAACTGTAAAACCCCCCCCAAAAAATTGTTAAAAATTATTAAGGTGAAATAGCAAGTCTGCTGCCACGGAATTACGGTGTTTCGATTTATTACAGATAAAATATCAAATTTCTAATAAAGCGAATTTCACGATTCTACTACAAAGACTTTCGCGTCACCTTTCTTCGAAAGAGGCCGCGGACACGTTGTCGACCTCCACACGCGTCTCCTCCATCTGCGTAAGGGGGTAATTCATTATAAACAATATGTAAAAAACAATTATTTATAACAAATTGTAGGTTAGCAACAAGCTCACTTTAATGGGAGAACCGTTCACCGCTATTTATCTCCGTCTACATAATGTAGGTAAACAGAAACGTCGTCCACCTGAAAAATCGATGAACAAGTCAACTTACGCGTCCCATCTTGCAAAAATCGGTTACGTAGAAGCGGTCACACGTTCCCCGATGTTAGCGAAGTTTTGAGGTTATGTCGGGAAACGTTCGTCGACTTTTTCGCTACCAACGATTTACCGACCGTCGGTGACGAAAAATGGTGGAATCCGGATATTATAATAATCGATAATGAAGGTAGCCTCCAAATCATAATATAGCTTTCGATGTTAAAGCTAACTAAGGTCCAGGACCTCACTCCTGATGGCACTTCTGAAGGTAGGTCCACAACCAACGTTTGCGATCTTCAGCTTCGTACTTGCAAGGAAAGCGAAGAGACGTCCTCCCTGGCATTAATGTCGGTACTTCCCCAGACCGTGTGATGCGCATTGCATCAGACACATCGTGAGGGAAGTACGCCAAGGCCACGACCACGATCACTTCATAGGCCACTGCGCCCACGCTCCTGTGGCACAAGCGGAGAAGAGGTACCCCGCTCAGACCGTTCATTGCAATGTAAGTCCTGGGACTGTCCCGAGAATTCCCCACAATCAATCTGCACCCTGAGCCGACTCCCCTGACCATTTCCTTAATCAAGGTTCTTGGATCAGAGATATCCCTATGTGCACCGTTGCCATTCGTCTGGCCAAAATGGCCGCCGCGTCTTTGGTGCGTTGCAAGTTGATTTGTGAGATGGCCAGCTTGGTAGAATCGATAGGAATCAATACCTCGTCGGCATGTTATGTGCTCTCCACATGCTCAGCCGGCTGAGCTGTGGGAACCGCGGGAGGAGTATGATCCGAGTCAGCGCCACACTGACCGAGGCTGACGTGGACTCAACCCATCACGTACTTTGGCCTTCACTGCATGGCCATGAGCGGAGTCACGAGCGATTCGGGAATACCCACTACCAGTGGGCATTCCCGATTCTTCCCTCCTCCTGGGCTCCTTCCACCTTGCACTTATCTTTAAAGGCGGTATAGATTTTCCATGCCGTCGTTTTTAGGGTGGGATTGAACACACCCAGCCTCTCCAATGCCGCGACTCTCCGGGGCCTCCTCTTGCGCTGCACATTCAGGGAGCCATATGATCGTTTTCAGATAACGTCAGAGGAGCTCAATCCCTCCAACCTTTAGGCGAATGCCCACCCGTTCCAAAATTGTCACAAATTGGTTGAAGAACCAGTCTTTGGAAGCCGGAAGTGGAAGTCACTAGCCACTAGGATTATCCCTCCTCCCTCATAGAAACTCTCGTCGAATTTATGCCACTGTTCGGTAGGAGAATCTTTCATCTCCTCCCAAAAAGCTTTCCTCATCCGAGAAAGATCCCCGGGGGTTAGAGCGACCTCCGGGTAGTCCTCTGAGACTACCACCGGGGTCAACGGATTTGCGCGCTGAGCCACAGTTAGTCCGATCTCCGCGTCTTCATCTTCTATCGTCGAGTTTGAGTGGTCTATCGTCGTGTGGTGGCGTATCGTCCGGAGCCTTAGGGCGCTTCAGGCTTAGAGGAGGTGAGGCCGCCGCATCTCCGTCTCCGGAGATAGCAGTCGTCCCTCCTTACTTAACCCTTTGCACTCTGCCAGGCCTTTCCTGTTTTTAGACCGACTTCTTCTTTCGTGAAGCTTTCTTAGTCGGTCCTATGTTAGTAATTTCCGTTTCCGTATCCATTTTCGTCGTATTTGTGTTTTTGACATCTTTGTCCGGGTTGGCCGAGACCGTCCCATGGAAGTCGTGCGGGTTGGCCAAGGCCGCCCAATGGATGTCGATGCAAATATTTTTTGCAAGTACCGTTGATCAGTTGATGCACTTTTCTCGATTGAACGAAGGTAGTCACAAAAAGTGGCCCTAGATGCATCTATTAGCGGAAAATAGGGTAAACCACCAAACGCACTAACTTTTTGTTTCTTTAAGACAAAGCATTGAATTACTGCTCAGTGCTGTCGTTCTACGATCAGTAGATCAGAATAAATATGTCGATAAGACAAACTAGCACTTTAGTTAGACAAAATGTGGGTTTACATTACCGTTTAAATATTTCCATATTTTTTAATTTTCAACGTAGAAAACGCACGTTTATTACAACGTAGATGCAGCTTAGATCGCTACTCCGATCCAATATATGGAGTACCGGTTTACGCTTGGGTATTACAAATTCACGGAGAATAGTTGTCTAAATTTAATTATTTCTTGGGTCCTAAAATCTTGTATCCGTTAATAATTTTCGTCAACATATGAATATTCTTCTTCCTCATTATGCTCATCATCTTCATCACTTTTATTTTATTTTTCACTACTATCTGACTCGTGTTTCTGTTTTTATTTCTCTTTTGTCTTCTTTTCTTGTTTTTTTTCATTTTCACCCGATATTCTTTTATCACGTTAGAGTTTTCTTACTCGTTACAATGTAAAAGGGGTAGCGGGATAAGAATGGGTCTCCGGCCTCCTCGGAAAAACGGGATAGGAACCCAACTCTTAAAAATTATCGTCTTTAAAAAATTTAAAAAAATGTTTGGCGGGTCCCTAGCTCAATTCGTGTCCCACGTTACATATACAATTTAAAAATCGTGTTTTTTACGAATAATTTTAATTTTTCCATCAAGTCTTAATTTGAATGTGAGACCTATTTGTGGCAAATAGGTCCATTGTGGCAAATAGGAACGACTTTTAATCGTTCCCATACGCTACAGGGTGCCTTTGATATCTCTTCTGGGCTATTTTCAAGCTATTACAGTACCTGAATTCTAGCTGAAATGCAAAAAGCCATGGAAAAACATTATTTTTGTGTAAAAACTTGCATACTTTATAGGGTTCTTCTTCGATTCCAGAGGCCGTACAGCATCAAAATGTACCCTGAAATGTATACTTTCGAATACGCTAACTGCCAGCACTTTAGGTGCTTTCAGTTGTCCGACAAATACAAAACACCAATTAACTGCATTTAACAAATCGCATTTTCTCTAAGACAAAACTTCAAATTGACGAATTCAACTACACTGGTGGAAAAAAATGAAACACCTGAATTTTGACAAATTTTACCGTTTTTCAAACTGTTATAACTTAGCGGAATTTTGACGAATTTGGTCGAAACTTTGCCTAGATGAAAGATTGAAGTGTCTACTTTAAGGGTGTGTATGCAATCATGGCCATAACCCCTTCTAAAAAAATGTTTCGAACCGAGTAAGCGTAAGAGCAATCAAATTCAATCAATTTCTGATAAATTCCGCAAAAAATGAAGCGGAATTTATCAGAAATTGCGGTAGCGGGCAGTCGTAGTGCCCCCCCATGTAGTGCCCAAGCGGCGCTACTGGCGTTTTATTTACGAAGAAACCAAAATGGCCAAGCGCGGTTTCCGATTACAAGATTTCGACTTCTCCAACGACCCGTTCGACGAGGAGCGGCCCGATTTGTACACGATGAAATCGTATTTGGGCGTGACCCTCTTCAACGGGGAGTTGAAGGGTTACCGAGTCGAGTGGTCGACGCAGCTCGCTGCGTGGGTAGAGACCAATAGCATCCTACGGCGTTTACAAGTTTCGTGGATGCTGGTGCAACGCCTCACCGACGCGCAAGTTCGTATGAACATGCTGTGGGGCACCCTGGTCCACAAACTTGTACACTGCCGGAGGTATCGGGATCTCCTTGCTTTCAACGATGAAAATGCCAACCACGGGAACATGTTGGCATTTTCATCGGAAGACTGGGAAGAGTTGGACATTTCAACTGGGAAGAGTTGGACATCGCTGTCATGAAAAAGACCACTTGGGCGTGCTCCAATTGCAACGGGGTGCGATAGAGCCACTCGTCAACCGGATACATCAACACAAATGCGCTTTCATTGCGTCATCCTGGCTGTCCTGAGGCGGGGGTGACTTGGAGAAGGGCGAAGAACTGAGGGAGGAAACGGCCGACCAAGGAGCAGCTCGAGACGGGGCGTTTCCTGGGCAGGCCAGGTAGCAGGCGCCACTGAGAAGTAGGGACTAGGATTATTTTTCGCATTTTGTTACACAAATTTACACGAGATCGCACGTTGCATTCAAATACACGGACACGCGCAATCGCGATAACGTTGCAGATGCCGCAAGACAACGCCGCAAGATTAATAATTCGACTCAAGATGCGCAAGGTTAAGGTGATGTTACACTTATCCGATTCCTGCCTTACCGGCATTCAGTGCATTTCTTGCAATTTAATTAAATATTTGGAAAACTACAGTAGATATGATAAAACGGTTAAATCATTCCATTGTTGAATTCACAAGGATCATTTTGTCAAATTTTGATGAATATCAGTTATTGCTTGACTTCGTATTTAGGGAATCGCGTTTTGTCCAAAGGTTTTGGGATTAGATATTTTTCATTCAAAACGCGTTCCCTCATTACGACTTCAATATTCAACCGATCTTGTTCAAAATCTGCAGAAATATTCCTCGTTTAACAAAGAATTTCGTGATCTCATTGTTTTCAAAACTATTATTTAGTTTATGAATTATTATAAAAATATAACATTTGGTGTGAAATGGCCGATTCAGAGTTGCTCAGTCCTTTCGATATCACCTTGAGGTGATATTGAATCGATAGCCGAAGTTTGAAATCTCGATTTGGCGCGAAAACGGTTTTTTTGTTAATTAAAAAGAAAGTAGTGACCAAATAATTATTTTTTGACTTTTCCAACATTCTGCATTAAAATCTGCATGTTTTGAACCAAATTTCAATCATTTTCAACAACGCATGTTCAAGAAAACCGTATTTTCGTTCTTCGAAGTTTATTTTTTAGGTTAGAAGTCAGCTCGAAACGGAAACACAACTCTCTTGCAAATGCTTTGTCGAAAATGATCGAAAGACGCGAATTTTAATGCAAAATGTCGTTAAGGTGATGTCGAACGCGAGGAATAAGTTCAAATCGGCGGTTTGGCGCGAAAAGTGATGTTTCTTTAATTTAAAAAAAATTAGTGATAGACTGTTGATTTGCTGACCAGAGCAGGATTCTTCGTAAAAATCAGCATGTTTTGAACTAACTGTTAACTATTTTCAAGAACAGCAAATGTTCAAGAATAGTGAGTTCTCGTTTTTCGGTGTTTGTCTCGTTTTGAGGTTACACATTCGAGGTTATGTGTCGCCTCAAAAACAAGAAATCACTATTCTTGAATATCTGCTGTCGAAAATAGTCGTCATGTAATACGCGAAATTTTAAGCAGAATCTCGCTCTAGTCAACAAATCAACAGTCGATCACTATTTTTTCTCAATTAACGAAACACCACTTTTCGCGCCGAACTGCCGATTTGAACTTTCTCCTCGCGTTCGACATCACCTTAAGGTCAGAAAACCAGCATTCGATTACTACTTTGTTTTTAATTATCAAAAATTTGTTTTCGCGCCAAATCGCAAATTGAAACTATCTCTTTGCTTTGGACTTGACCTTAAGCAATTTTGAAAATTTAATAATTTTTTAAAAATGTGATAAATTTGAAAATTGTAATAAATTTTCACAACGTCGAATTGTTTTTGACACAATCGGACAGCAGACTCGTTTAGTCAGTTCATGCTCTCATAGCATGAAAATACTACTCCTCGCGGAAGGAACATTTTGTTCTCACAGATATTAAATTTCTTAGAGCTTGACTGTACTGGCGTTTGGAGCATCTGCTGCACTGGCCGGGGCTGGTGCAGCAGAAAAAATGTTGGTGCTGCTGCACCAACATTTGTGCCATGTGCCTCTCTCCATTTAAATAAGAAAAATGCAGTTTCTGTTTCTCAGTTGAATATTTTCGAATTCCGAACGCGTGTTGCTCGAATAATTAAAAAGTTGAGTAAATGGATGTACCTGTCGCTCTCAGATTTATTAACATTTTGTAGCAGTAATTGTGCACCGAGAAAACGAATTTGTAAAAGCTGCGAAAGTTTCGTACCGTTTACGTTATATATATCGTAAAGTGTACAAAATTTTCTCAACTTTTACGATGTATCTCCCAAATAGTACGAATTTTTCGTATCTTTTACGAATTAATTTTCTCAGTGTGGTTACAACAGAGTTAAATTATAAAAACTTTAATAATTAAAATTATACAAATAAAAAAAATACATTATATAATAATAAAAAAAATCTCAAATTAACTTAATGCAAAATAAATTACATATCATATTTGCGCAAACGTTTCACTAAATTTATTTTCGATGTAAATCTCACTTCACAAAACAAGCACCCGAAGATAATTTCATTACAATCGATGCTGTGCGTCAATATTTGTTGACATAAATGTCTGTAATGTCCAAACATTATGCGCAATAGAATAGAAGTGATATTCAGCTGTGAGGTTGGAATGGGCATTGAAAATTCCGATTTCCATCAACCGATGGTACGACTGTAAAGTTCAGTTTGTATTCTAGTATGGTTTCTCATAGGTACCACTGGGTAATATACAAAACCAGATATCATTCAGCATTTCGTCATCATTTATTAACTCTCAATAGCACAAACGCTGATTACATCTGACTTAAACATTTTAAAACCTTATTCTAAAGTCACAGTTATAATTATTCAGTGTAGTTAATCACTTAAAAATGACATTGCAACAAATATTACTAATATAAAATAATATCAAATTTACTTAACACAAAATAAATTATATTTCATATTTGCGCAAATGGTTCAGTAATTCTACTTTCGACGTAAATCTCGTTTCACAAAACAGGCACCCAAAGATAATTTCATTACAATCGTCGTTGTGCGTCAATATGTGTTGACGTAAATGTCTATAATGTCCAAACACCTTGTCACAGTCATCACATTTGTATGTCGAAACTTTTTTACGAGTACAAACATGTTTGTTCAACGCGATTTTAAGGTTAAAACCTCTGTCACAATATTCACATGTATACGCTTTTTCATTACTCCCACTACCTATATGCTTCGTCACATTGTTTTTCGTGCTCATTTGAAATCGATTATCCGTGGGCAATTCGCTGATAGACCTCGAAGATTTTTCGTTGTTTCGACCCTGATAGTGTTTAACATTGGTGTGAGTCCGAGTATGACGTAAATAGTTGCATTTCAAGCTAAAACATTTCTCACAAAGTTCACACTTGTATGGTTTCTCGCCGGTGTGAATACGACTATGCCTAGTCAAATCACCTTTTCCGCTGAATGCTTTTGAACAATGCTGACACTTGTATGGCTTCTCGCCGGTGTGAATACGACTATGCAGAGTCAAATCACTTTTTTGTCTGAATGCTTTTGAACAATGCTGACACATGTATGGTTTCTCTCCGGTGTGAATGTAACTATGCAGAGTCAAATGGCTTTTTTGGCTGAATCCTTTTGAACAATGCTGACACTTGTATGGTTTCTCTCCGGTGTGAATGCGACTATGCAGAGTCAAATGACTTTTTCGGATGAATGCTTTTGAGCAATGCTGACACTTGTATGGTTTCTCTCCGGTGTGTATGTAAGAGTGGACTTTCAATCCGTAATTCGATGAAAACGTTTTATGGCAATGTTCGCACCGATTCACAAGTGAAATGCTTTGATGACAAATGTGTGAAAGTAGTTCGGCAATGTTTTTAAAATCATGACGTTTGCATTTTATACAGGAGAATTGTGGTGTGCTGCTGTGGCAGAATCTTTGTGATGACAAATGTTGTTCTGGACCATTCGGATTTGCAAATTGGTTGTTCGTGTTATTGAAAGTTGCAGAAGAATCGTGCCTTCCTTGTATCGTGACATTGTAATCCCTACTTTTCATAGAACCTTCGTAACTGTTATTGTTTTCAATTTCTTCCATCGAACGGAAATCTTATTTTCGTATGGAAATTATGCTAATTGCTCTAATCTGAAAATATTCAGAAATGCGAAATTAAGCTTTAGGTATTATCATGAATAATTATAAATAAAAGAGGCTTACTGAATACAACTTTTGTAACTTACTGAAAAATACTGGAACTGTGAAATTTGTAGTATTGTACGTTGTCGAATCAAAGTAAATACAGCTCTTTGTACAATCACTGGATTTAATGTCGCATCAAAACATTTGATTTGAAGTAAGCACTCGAAAACGTTGAACCACTTGAATCAATTGAGTTTCAGTACTACGTTGATCGAAATTAGATATACGTTTTTTATAAAGTAGATAAAAGAGTCATTGAATGTGCTCTTGATTATTAGAATAAATCTTCTGCGCGCATAGTGTGTGCAATATATGGCAATATATGTTTACGAAAAACATGTATTGGAAATACATCGACAGTATATTGGCGATATATTGCCAATATATGATAAATGGTGATATATTAGAAATATATTGGAAATATACTGAAAATATATTAGAAATATATTTCTACTATATGTATCCTTTTCTAGGGACATACTTTAAAATCTATTAAGATGTGCTTGTAAAATTGACTTGAGATGACACAAAAATGTGATTACAATTATTAAATTAGCAAAAAAGGTTTAACACATGTTTACACTCTCACTATTTCCGGATAAAAAATATATTGCAACTGAAACAGTAGATCGGAATAAGTTTCTGATTTATTCCGATTTCGGCGATGCATCTTCGTTTTAGACGCGGACATAACTTAAGAGATTCCGTGCATCGAGATATTCCTTGCATCGAGCTCAGTGCTCTTTGTGGTAGTCGACTGTACAAAATACAGAATTGATAATTTTGTCTCTCTTGCATCATGTAAAAATGAAATTTCTGAAAATTACTGAAAATCTCTTAAAATCACTGAAAATGTCTGACAATTCCAATTGTGAGAGCTTTTCAGACTTTTTCAGTGAACAGCACTACAAATTGTAACTGTCAGACTTTTTCAGAGATTTTCAGTGCTTTTCAGAAACTTTCAGCGATTTTAAGAGATGTTCAGAGATTTTCAGACCTTATTTATTTCTACAAGGATAACTATAGAGAAAAATAAACATATATTTATTAGGGTATATCGAAAAAAATTTTTTTTCTGCTTATTGATAATATGATAATATGACTTTTTATGAAGAAATCAGCTCAAACATCAATGTAATGAATTTAAATGAAATCTAGAGGGCGCATCGATCACTTGAAAATCTTATTTTTGTCTGCATTTACGGTTAATTGCTAATAACGTCTGGAATTTCCAGCGGAATCCATCGAAATTTGGATATTTTTCAACCATTTGTTGCTTAAAAATACAGGTTTTCTGCTGGAACGAACCAAACACTGTTGAACCGGTCATAAGCGAAAACTTAAAAAATAGGAATTTAAATTTAAATTCCCATTTTTTGAGGATGTTACTAAAATATTCGACTATTGTGCTAATTGTTTTTGCGTTTCGACAAGCGACAAACGGTTGAAAAAATATCAAAATTTCAGTGGATTCCTATGGACATTCCATAAGCTATTAGCTGATAAACGCAATCATTCACAAAAAAATTAGATTCAAGCGAACGGTGCGCCCTCTAGATTTCATTTAAATTCATTCTATTGATTGGTTTCTATCTGGATTTTACAGTATTTTTTATACGTATCTAATTGTTTCTAATGGAATTTTTCAACTGGGATATTGCCCGTCCCGCAGAAATTGCTGAATTGTACCATTACTTTACTGAAATCGAATTGCTTGCTCGATCCAGTGAACCAACCTACAATTTCAGTTCTTGTTGTATGTTTTTTTTCTCAGTGTATCTTGGCCCAAACAGTGGCTGTTTTATATCAAGATTTTGAATTGGTTACACTGAACAAGCATAAGGTTTGATTGCAGTTTTCATTAATTCGATTCAACATTTCTTTGTTTGATTCAATGAACCTAATGCAAAGATCGAGACAGTTTTGTCTTAAAAAATGTTTTTAAGAGTATGGGGTAGTCACATTTTAAATATTCTTCCTATACCTAATTAATTTGCCTTTTCTTCTACAGATTTATTAACACTTTGTAATACTAATATACAACAAAGTAAAACATTTCAAAGCCTTATTCAAAATTCAGAATTTAGATTCGTCAAAAAAAATCAATTACATAAAATCACATCACACAAATATACGAATATAAAATAATCTCAAATTATCTTAATACAAAATATATTATATATTATATTTGCGCAAATGGTTCACTAGTTCTACTTTCGACATAAATCTTATTTCACAAAACAAGCACCCGAAGATAATTTCATTACAATCGTTGCTATGCGTCAGTATATGTTGACGTAAGTGTCTATAATGTCTAAATATCTTGTTACAATGAGTACACTTGTAAGTTAAAACTTTTTTACGAGTACAAACATGTTTGTACAAGGCAATATGAAGGTTAAAACCTCTGTTACAATATTCACATTTATACGCTTTCTCATTAGCCCAACTACCTATATGCTTAGTCACATTGTTTTTCCCACTCATTTGATTTCGACTATCGGTGGGCAATTCGCTATTAAACCTCAAAGATATTTCGTTGTCTCGACTCTGACATAGTTTCACATTGGTGTGAGTTTGAGTATGGCGCAAACAAGAGCTTTTTCGATTAAAATATTTATCACAAATTTCACACTTGTATGGTTTCTCGCCGGTGCGAATACAAGTGTGTCCAGCCAAACTACTTTTTTGGTTGAATGCTATTGAACAATGCTGACACTTGTATGGTTTCTCACTGGTGTGAATACGACTATTATGCTTATTCAAATCACTTTTTTGGATGAATGCTTTTGAACAATGGTGACACTTGTATGATTTCTCACCGGTGTGAATACGACTATGCCTAGACAAATGACTTTTTTGGCTGAATGCTTTTGAACAATGCTGACACTTGTACGATTTCTCACCGGTGTGAATACGACTATGTCTAGACAAATGACTTTTTTGGTTGAATGCTTTTGAACAATGCTGACACTTGTATGGTTTCTCTCCGGTGTGAATGCGACTATGCAGAGTTAAATTACTTTTTTGGATGAATGCTTTTGAACAATGCTGACACTTGTATGGTTTCTCTCCGGTATGAATGTAAGAGTGGACTTTCAATCCGTAATTTGATGAAAACTTTTTATGGCAATGTTCGCACCGATACACAAGTGAAATGCTTTGATGACAATCGTGTGAAAGTAGTTCGGCAATATTTTTAAAATCATGACGTTTGCATTTTATACAGGAGAATTGTGGTGTGCTGTCGTAGCTGAATCTTTGTGGTGACAAATGTTGTTCTGGATCAATCGGATTTGCAAATTGGTTGTTCGTGTTATTGAAATTTGCAGAAGAATCGGACCATTCTTGAATCATGTCATTGTAACCCCTGTTTTTCGTGGTACCTTCGTGACTGTTATTGTTTCGACTTTCTTCCATTGTACAAAAAACTTATTTTCGTGTTGAGTTTATGATAATTGCTCTAAAATATACAGAAATGTGAAATTAAGCTGTACGTATTATCAAGAGTAATTGTAAATAAGAGAAGCTTACTCAATACAACTTTTGTAACTTACTGGAAATTAGTGGAACGGTGAAATTTGTAGTATTGTAACGTAGTCGAATTAAAGTAAATACTGCTCTTTGTACAATCACTGGATTTAATGTCGAATCAAAACATTAGATTTGAAGTAAGCACTCGAAAACGATGAACCACTTGAATCAATTGAGTTTCAGTACTACATTGATCGAAATTAGAGATACGGTTTTATATGAAGCAGATAAAAGAGTAATGAATGTGCTCTTGGTTATTAGAATAATTCTTCTGCACACATATTTTGTGCAAAAAAGGAAAATATATTCCCGATATATTCCCAATATATTTTCAATATATTGGTGCAATGTATGATAAATCGTAATATATTAGTAATAAATGATAAATGGTAATATATTAGAAATATATTGAAAATATACTGAAAATATATTTCTACTATATGTTTACTTTTTTAGGGACTTACTTTAAAATCTATTACGATGTGCTTGTACAATTGGCTTGAGATGACCCAAAAATGTGGTTACAATTGTTAAATTAGCAAAAGACGTTTAACACATTTTTAGGCTCCAACTATTTCCGGATAAAAAATATTTTGCAACTGAAATAGTAGATCGGAATAAAAAGCTTATTAAATAATTCAATTATAAAATAACTATTCGGAATTTTTTTAAATTAATTTCGGCAATAAATTCCCCGAAAATTTTCAAATTTCTTGAGATTTTATAATATCAAGCAATTTGAATTGCAACTTAAAATAAATACACATCATGGAAGTAAATACAGGTTGCATATGATACATCATTTTGAAATCTAAACCACTGATTTTGATCGAAGTAGTACATAAACACAATTGATTCAAGTGGTTCATTGTTTTCCGGCGATGGTATGCTCGAAATCGAATGTTTTGATGTTCACTATAATTCCAGTGACTACGTAGACTATTGTATTTCCATAATTTCATTCGACAAACACAACTGTTTAACAGCATAAATTGTATTTTTGAAATATTATTCAAATATTTGTCAAGTAAGTTGTTTCATAAAGCTGTTCATTCACAGTAATACAGAGGAACCTGAAATTAGTCGCCATATCTGTATCCTTCGGTGCACATACATTCCTTATGAGTAAAAAAGGACAGAGATACGAGTCTCATTACAAGTTTCACTGTACCGATAATTTAATTTCGCTTTTTTAATTTATAGGGTTCCACCAACTAACACAGCTTGAAACCAAAGTTGCGACTTTTGCACAATGGGAGTAAATCCGATGACCGAAAACATCTATCATCACAAAGATTCAGCGACAACACCAAACCACAGTTCTCCTGCATAAATTGCAAACGCCATGATTTTAAAAACATTGGCTAATTACTTTCACACGTTTGTCAGCGTAGCAATTCACTTGCGAATCAGTGTGAACATTGCCATAAAACAATTTTGTCGACTTACGGATTGAAACGCCACTCTTACATTCATACCGGAAAGAAACCATACAAGTGTCAGCATTGTTCAATAGCATTCAACCAAAAAAGTAGTTTGACTAGGCATAGTCACGTTCATACCGGAGAGAATCCATACAAGTGTCAGCATTGTCCAAAAGCATTCAGACATAAAAGTAATTTGACTCTGCATAGTCACATTCACACCGGAGAGAAACCATACAAGTGTCAGCATTGTTCAAAAGGATTCAACCAAAACAGTGATTTGACTAGGCATAGTCATATTCACACCGGACAGAAACCATACAAGTGTCATCATTGTTCAAAAGCATTCAGACAAAAAGGTGCTTTGGCTGCAGACACTCGTATTCACACCGGCGAGAAACCATACAAGTGTGAACTTTGTGATAAATATTTTAGTAGAAAAAGTAATTGTTTGCGTCATAGTCAGACACACACCAACGTGAAATAGTGTCAGAGTCGAGACACGAAAAATCTTCGAGATTTAATAGGGAATTGCCGACTAATAGTAAAAATAGTGAGACTAATGAGAAAGCGTATAAATGTGAATATTGTAACAGAGGTTTTAACCTTAAAATCGCTTTGAATAAACATGTTTGTGAAAAAGTTTCGATATACAAATGTGATCATTGTGGCAAGATGTTTGGACATTATAGACATTTACGTCAACATATATTGACGCACAGCAACGCTTGTAATGAAATTATCTTCGGGTGCTTGTTTTGTGATACGAGATTTATGTCGAAAGTAGAATTACTTAACCATTTTTGCAGATATGAAATATAATTTGTTTTTAAATAAGTTAATTTGAGATTATTTTATATTTGTTGTAACATTATGTTTAAGAGAATAACTACATGTTTAATTGTGACTTTAGAACAAGGTTTTAAAATGTTTAACTCAGATGTAATCGTTTGTATTATTAAGAGTTAATAAATAATGACGACCCTCGCGGACGAAAATGTATAACATTATATCTGAATTTTATATATTTTTATAAGATATATAAAAGTGGCAATGTGGGCTATGTACTGTTTATATGTTTTATATTTTTCATTACATAAACTTATAAAATAAAATATATATTTATTTAAAAAATCCATTCTTAAAAGACTCAGCCTCACTTGAAGTTGCACTTGAAATAAAATGCCATTCAAATGTCATAAAAAGTAATAAAATTAAATATTATGAAAAAAGAAATTAAAAGAATTAAAAATAAAATAAACTATTTGAATTTAATATCTTTCAATACAGTATTTTTTAAATTACAATAAAAACAAAAAGTATTTAAGCGAAGAATGGAGACTGAGAGGGAATGAGACAGAATATGTAAGAAAGAATTGAAGAAAATGAGACAAATTAAGAGGGATGCGAGAAAGTGAAACGACATCAGATAAATGTAAGGGTTAGGTGAGATTCTTATGAAAAAATCTCATATAACATTTCTGTGATTACATTAATCATATGAGAAATCATATAAGTTCACATATGAAAAATCATGTCAATTTCAAAACCAAATTTAACATCAACTACAGTCTGATATAAAATGATTGGTTTTATTTAATTTCTCATTTGGGATCTCAAGTGATTTCTCATATGAGATCTCATATGAGTTCTCATGTGGGAAATTGACACGATTTCTCTTGTGATATCTCATATGAGATTTTTTGGATGGGAAGGACTGACAGGGAATGAAAGATAATCAGAAGCAGTTCTTACTGTGAAAGGGTATGATATGTAGTCAGAGGGAAACGGACAGAATCGGGCGGAATCAGAAGAAATGAAAGGGCATGTGATGGAATGAATGGGAATGAAGAGAAATTGAAAGGAAAAATAGGGATTGGAAATCTAAGGAAAGCGACTGTGGGAATGACAGTAAAAAGAGGGAATAAGAGAAAACAAGAATTAATTATATTCACTTTTTGAGCTACATTAAAAATTCGAAATGTCTAAAAACTAAAAGATAATTAATACAATTTTTGAATTAATTAATTATTGTAAAATATAATAAAACGGAATTCAAAACTAAAAATATAAAATAAGAGTCCGAAAAAAGTCGAGAGAATGAAAAGAATTGAAATGGAAGCAGTAGAAATAAAAGGTGATGGCCGGAAAAGATAGAACATGATATAGAATGAAAAGGGAAAAATGGGAATTGGGGAGGCAAGTAAGTTGGGACCAGAGAATGTAGAATAAAATGAAAGGGATGAGAGAGGATGAAAAGCAAAAAGAGGAATCGACAGCAGCTGAGGGAATGAGAACTCGGGGAACTGAAGGACTGAGAGAGAATCAGAGTCAAGCAGAAGCAAAAAACTCATTCCGTTACAGAGGGAATGAGCCAGAATGAGAGGGAATCAAATAAATCAAAGGCTATAAGAGCGGGTGAAAGGAAAGGTGAGGGATTGAGAGGGAACAAGGCGAAATTAGCAAATAAAAATGAAGAAGAGCAATAAAACTGAAGTATAAGAGGGAATCATCTGGTATCGGACAGAATGAGGCTCCATGAGACAGAATGAAACGTAATACGCGGAAATTACAGTTAAATACAGAAAGATGTAATTAACTTTAATAATTTAACCTGTGTACAGATCAAAATACACAGTTGTTTAAATTACAAGCAACATTATCTAGGAAACAAGAATTAGTTATTTCCAATTAAAATATTGTTATTGTATTTAATTGTACAATGCAAAACAAGATTTTTAAATCACTTGAAAAAATAAAAATTATATAAAATTTAACTACACAAATTTAATTATAAAACTTCTATAATTTTGTTTACAGTTCCAAGCCAAAGTCAAAGTGACTTTGGCTTGGAAACAGGGGTTTTGTTACAATAGTTTTTTCATATCAGTATGAGCATTCTGCTTATACTGAAATATATTAAAAAATTTGGAGTTAATTATTTTAACTATTAATTAAAAATATTGCACTGAAAAAAAATGAAAGTTCGCAAAATGCAAAGAATTTAAAGCATTGAGAAATAAATATTTTGTTATGTTTGAATATTGTGAATGCATTTAAATTGAGTTTTTGACATTTCAATGACATCGCGTGAAAGGGGACAGTTGAAAGAAACAAATGTATTCCTAGACAATCAAATTTGTTTTCCAATTTTGTTTGCATTTGAGATCAATTTTGGATATCACGTCCCCTCAAGAATGATTGTTTTGACACTATTGTTACTATTTTTCAGCTGTCAGGCCATTCAAACCGGACGTTATATCTCCAACTATTTTACGTCGCTTGTTAAAACAAGATATCATTTACCACATAAAAGTGAAGTCTCGAGATAAGGCTCGAAATGATCCAGCAGCACTGATTTATCAACAGGGAAAAGCTGTCGACTATTTCGTATTGATTTTAGAAGGCCGAGTGGAAGTCACGGTCGGACGCGAAAATTTGGTTTTCGAAAGCGGTCCATTTGCATACTTTGGGACTCAAGCTCTCATTGTAAATGCTGTAGTTGGTAAGAAATGTTTAGCAAATGGCTTCATTTACTTCGTTTACACTTTGATTTTACTTAATCTAGATACAAGTTATAATAGAATATCATATTTAATGTCTCAACGTAATTTTTAGCGGAATCTCCGACCAATGCCAACCCGCAGACAGTGGGTAGCATCCAGTCGGTCAACTTGGACTCGATTTCACGTCACACTTTCGTGCCGGATTTCACGGTTCGCGCCGTGACGGAAGTCTTTTACTGCAAAATCAAAAGATCGTTGTATCTCGCGGCGAAGCGCGCAACACTCTTGGAAAGAAGTCAGAAAGATCCATCGCCTAGTCAAGACCAATTTGACGACGAAGTCGAGAAGGTACTTAAAAGACTGACTCAAAAACAGACAATTCCATTTTACAACTATACATTCGCGGAATCACATTGTAAAAACTGGCGTCTTGATTTGTAGACCTTTTTAAGTCACTTAATAGCATCTTAATAAAGTCTATTGTATTCAGACACTCATAAAAATCTTCATGTTATGTTGAAAAGACTGTAATTTTGTGAAAATCCGTTTATCTTAATGCAACTTAATTTTATGTTGAAAGGATTTATTTTAAACTAAATAGGTTGTAGTTTTGTAATAAAACTATTCCTTTTATTATGAAAGGATTTAGTTTTGTCGATATTTTAACCGGAAAATCCTTTCATTATGAAACGATTCCTTTCATGATGAAAAGATTGTTTTAAGAGTGGATAGGTGACTAGACGCATGGCATCTGAATGTAAGACACTATGTGACTTACTTTAAGACATATGGCTGCAATTAAGACATCTAATCCGGCAAAATTTTTACAGTGCAGTTTGAAAAGTTACTTTATAAATCATAGATTTACATAAAAACGGTCAATAAAAATGTTCCCTAGTTGGTAAACAATTGTTTTATTTGCGATAGTTGCTTCATTCGCTGGACGAGGATGACCGAAGCTTACCAGAATCTCCGATTTTGCCCAAAGATAAAGATAAAGACGAGGGTAACGATAAAGAGAAAGAGAAAGCGAAACATAACGAGAAGGATGCTCAAACACGCAGTCCGCCTAAGTCGCCAGTTCCTGTAAACAGTAATGCAAACGTGACTTCGAATTGTATGACGTACAATCAAAATGGAAAGCAAAAAACTACACCGAGAAAGGTAATTAACCAGCATTTCGTCGGAGCATTAGTACTATTGCTTTTTCCTGACAAGCAGCTTTATCATGATATATTTCACACAAACACACAAAAAGTACTGTTTTCATGCCAGGATTAATCTGTTATTCTCCATTACTGACGCAAACAAATTTCTTCTATCTCCTAAAGACTCTGGCTGTCTGACCAAAACGCAGTTACCAATGTTGGTCCAAATTACAAGTTTTAGCCAAATCGCACACTGAAAGAAAGATAGTTTTTCGCGAATAAATGTATCTCTGACGTGTTAAACACGTCGATTAATCCGGTTTGGTCTAGTAGGGACTAGACCAAACCGGAATGTATGTATTATTGTCTCATGTATATTTATTTTACATATCGACACCTCTTACGAAAAAGGGGATAATCGTTGTAAAAGGGGATAACTCATTAGATCGTTGCAAAAGGGAATAACTCGCTAGATCGTTGTAAAAGGGGATAACTCGTTACATCATTGTAAAAAAAAGATCATTATAAAAAAAGGGATAATTCGAATAATACTTATAAAAGGGGACAACTCGTTAGATCATTGTAAATGGGGATAACTCGATAGATCGATGTAAAAGGGGATAACGCGTTAGATCGTTGTAAAAGGGGATAACTCGTTAGATCATTATAAAAAAAGATCATTATAAAAAAGGTGATAATTCGATTATTACTTATAAAAGGGGATAACTCATTACATCGTTGTAAAAGGGGATAACTCGATAGATCGATGTAAAAGGGGATAACGCGTTAAATCGTCGTAAAAGGGGATAACTCGATAGATCGATGTAAAAGGGGATAACTCGTTAGATCGTCGTAAAACGTGATAACTCGTTAGATCGTTATAAAAGGGAACAACTCGTTAGATCGTTGTAAAAGGGGATAATGCGTTAGATCGTTGTAAAAGGGGATAACTCGTTAGATCCCTTTCTTAAAAAACTCATGACACATCTGAAGTTGCAGATTATAACGCCTATATCTCCCAATCAGATTGCTTGG
>JABFPB010002417.1:0-20255 GCA_022817645.1 Ceratoteleas bidentatus
ATTACGTTTCGAGATATCCGATATTTGGAATGTCCAAAAATATCAGTGTCTCGGAATTCCTTAAAACCTCTAAATTCCAAATTTGCGGAAATGGAAAAATTTGGAAATTGTGTGAGATGGTACTTTTATTGCCATTCCTAACTATCTAAAATTTTCATAAAAACCTTACAGTATTATAATTCTCAAACTTTTCAAAATTTGTGTAAACTTACAATTCTCATCATTTTTTTATTCCAAAATCCAAAAAGTATAACGTCAATATATTTTGCGAAAAGAAGACTTCTGAATGAGTTGTTCGGATTTCTAATTGTTTAAGGTAAATCGTGTTACGTGTCGCTTTTGAAAATTGAAGGTGACGAGTTGATTTTGCGAGGAAACGTGCGGCTTAGCACACGGGCGCTTTGGCTCTCACACTTGACGTCGTAATTAATCCCGACGACGTGAACTTGTCTACGGCATAAACACGGAAACTGTGCGTAATTGTCTTATGGTAATTCGCGACATGGATTTTCGCGCTGCGTCAAAGCCAAGTCTAAGCCGAGTCCCCGGGAGCTGGTAATCGCGATAAATTCGATTACGCGCGGATCCTTTTGTCGTGACGACATCGATCCGAGCAAGGCCGAGTCACCGGGCATGGAATGCGGCTCGCGGTTTTACGTCGTTGATGATTTGGTATTGTTCCTCCCTTTTTCTCGAGTCTTTAGATTGACTCTGAGACTTGGATAGAAATGAAAATTGCAATTTTGAAAATGCACTTTTAGAAATAGGAATAGATTTGTGAAGTATTCCGAAAATGCAAATAAAGAATATTTCGAATGGACTTGTCTAAAAAATTCTTTAAAAATGGTTTGAATAATACAAAACAATTTTTAAAGAAAATGTGAAAATACTAGAAATCGATTTTTCCTAAGTGCATTGATGAATAAGCAGTTAAAGAACGCTGAATTGCAAGAATTGCATTTCTTTGAGAAATGCAATTCTTGAAAAGACTATTGGAGAACGTGGCTGTTGAATTGTTCAAAACAAAAAATGGGAAAATGCAATTTGCGATGCATTTTCAAACAATGCAATGTCGCAAGAGAATTTCTCCGACATGCAATTCTGCGAATGCATTTTTCGGAAACATGATTCTTAAAATACATCTTTCGACAACGCAATTCCTGAAATGCATTTCTTCACCATGACGTTCTGACGATGCACTTTATGACAGTGCAATTCCTGAAACGCAATTCTTCGGATGAGTTGTTTAATGCATTTTTTATGCATTTTTCGAAACGCTGTCTTGCAAATCTTAATTTTCAAATGTTCATTTGTCTGATGGAGATAGCAGTTTTATTTCATTGTCTCAATTCGAAATGTGTTTCTTCATTACTGTGATTGCGGCGAACGAATTGGATCAATTTATTACCGCAGGTCGAAAGCTCGGCAGAGATAACACTGGTTTCAATTTAAAATTACAGTGGCAATACGTGTACACCTGACAACGTTATCTCGTGTGAGCAGGGCGCTCGTTTACATTGTATTTCGAGCGTTCGTTCGCTCCACATTACGCCGACCTTGTCAATAGTCGATGATCTGACGTCCAGAATACTTGGCGCCACAGATTTATTTTCGATGACCGATGGTGCAGACGAAGTCTGTCCAAATGATAAATTGGGTTCAAAGTTTTTTGCCATCGTTTTTTTGTCCCGAGTTTCCCGATTAAAAAAAATGTTTGAAAGCTGTCTTTCGGATTTCCAACCCTATTTTTCAAAATATTTACCCCGATTTTTTATTTTGTAAAATCTGGGGATTTCCAATTTGTCACGAAAATCCGATCCGCCTTAAAGGGACTGAATTGTTGATGCAAGATGGAAAGTCTTTTCTCATTCTAAAAAATGCATCCTTGCCCTTTCATCTACCGGTTACAAAAGAACAAAATTTTACTCGGCAGCGTAAAAGGCTGTTCCAGTTTGAGAGAATCGAACGGTTTATACACGGAATATTACGCGCAGATGAAAAAACGCGTATCGGTGTTTTTTACTTTGAGATAACGACTTCAGTCAATAGTGACGTGTTTCATTAATGATCGATAATGCGAGTTATAGTTCAATCATATTAAATTGAGAAATTAGTGTTAAAATTACATGTCCACCCACACGAACACACGAACCGACACTTTATACGTATATCTTTTGACGAATCGTATCGTTTCTTCGACTCGAATTTTGCACATTCTTTTCCAAAACGATTGAATTGCGTTTGATAATTAGTTCGATATTACCTTCTTTTATTTATAAACATATTTGTCATGTTCATTAACATTGCACGATGTGTAAACTAATCATCCAGCTTTTTTATTAATCATTTTATTATTTCGTTTTAATAAATTGTATGATTTTAATTATTTAAGAAGGCATCGACGAAATCTTTTGTAATGACAATCTTTTAAAATAATGTATATATTGTAAAAGAATCACAAAAAATGAAAATTATTCACTCGCCAGCTCCCAAAAAAATTAAGTTGCAGCTAAAGAAATACATGGAGAAAATATAACTTAATCAATTTAATAATATTTGAACCATAAGATTTGATATATATGAGAATTGACGTTACTTTCTCAAAGTAAAATAATACAATTACGAACAATTTAATGCGCTAATTGTTTAAACAATTGCAATCATAGCGGAATCAAACGTATTATCAATTACTAAAATAGAAATGATAAAATTTTACTTCTCACTTTACAAGCTTTATCTTGAAAATAGGCTCGCAATGGCCTTTATTCCGTGATTCCTCATATAACAAAGCAGCTCATTTTGCAATTACTGTCATGTTTTAAAACAAGCTATAACATCCTTCAAAACTTCATGACCGAAAATGTCCAGTGTTGTCGGCGGGAAAATCAAACACGTAATCGACTAACGGCAGACCGAGCTGCGTCGCACTTTGGCCGGCTCTGGATCTCCGGTTTCCTTGCTCATTGGATTACGGGGACGCGCGTTCATTACCAAACCGGCCATTATTCGGGCATGAGCGTAGCGCGGCGAGGCCCGGGCCGTGAATAGCGCTTGATTTGCCTCGAACCGCATTTCGGTCTCGGAGGTCTCGCCGCGCAATTTCGACGCCAGCGGCATTTCAACCGGCTGCCACGCGACGTGAACATTAATTTCGCCGCGCGCAATATTGCGCGCCGCGTTTCACGGACGATTGACAAAACGTCCCGGTTAACCGATCGATCCGGATCCGCATGCGTTTTTCCATGCAAATGCGCTCGTTACGCGCGATTCGCTCGTTTTCGGTGTTTTTCGCCAAATCGAGATTTTTCGTAAACAATGTTCGTAACTTTTTTTCACGAAATTTGTTTGGTTTAAAATATCAAATGTCTGTTACTTTTAGCAAATAGTCCGAAGAAGTACTAGTTTTTTATGGTTATGTATGAATAAAAAATATGTTCAAAAGTAAATAAAAAAAATATTGTAGATATTATAATATTTAAATAAATATTTTATTATATAAATATTTTATTATAAATATTTTATTATAATATTTAAATGCATTTTATTGATTAAGTTTAGAGATTTAGAATATAAAATAAAGCCTTCT
Organism: Ceratoteleas bidentatus; assembly: GCA_022817645.1. Taxonomy (NCBI): domain Eukaryota; kingdom Metazoa; phylum Arthropoda; class Insecta; order Hymenoptera; family Scelionidae; genus Ceratoteleas; species Ceratoteleas bidentatus. The sequence goes on from JABFPB010002417.1 coordinate 3,587, forward strand.
AAATGTTATTGTAATAACAATGAAAGTCGTAGCAAATTATAGACCAACATTTTTCGATTCGCATCTGTTGTGACACCGAAAGCCAGGGAAAAATAAATCCAATTTCGCGGCGTAAAAAATGCAATTAAACGCATTATCGCGGATAATTGGTCGGACATTAATGAAGTGTGAAATTAAATTAGAGAGCGGTCCGTCGATTAGGGTTTACGGCGCGTTTTATACGTCTCGGTTAATTATCCTGCGCGTCGACAATAAAAGCCGAGGTGTCGCTCATATATCCAAGGTGCGAGACAAGATAACGCTCCCATCATAAAAACGCGCGATACCGTGGCCCGCATAATGGCGCGCGAGATAATGACAAATTGAAAGTTATAGCGCCGACGGAGTTAAAATCCTCGCGCGACAGACAAATGGAACGGCGATTGCGAAAATGTTTGGCGGGCGAAGCGTCGCGCGATACGGATCTCGTGAAACGACCGAGAATAGGGTAAGGCGAAGCTTACGAATCCGTTTCGATTAGGGACGTTATTCGTCCGGCTATTTTTGTTGCTGTTGCGGCGCGTCATTTGGTCATTTTGGCTTTTGAGATTTCTAACTTTATTAAAAAAAATAGACTGTAAAAAATAGTCTAGATTGTAACTTTTACAGTCTAGATTGTATTTTTTACAGTCTATTTTTTAGAGTCTATTTTTCTGGGAGTTGCAGGACATGCTTTGATATTTGTGTGTTGGGATTTTTTTTAATTTAACGACGCTAAGTCTATTGGAACGAAATTAAACGAAGGTATTATCGGGAATATAAATAAATACTACGCTAGTAAAATAGACGTGCGTCATGTCCCCTCCTGACTGTTTTTTCCAACTTCATTCACTTCCGATGTTTAGTCAGTACGCTACGATGCGATCGTCGTAAACTTTCCGAACAAATTTGTAAGTTTGACAAAGCAGTTCGTTTGGCGCAAAACGATTTTCTGGACGAATGGATACTTTGGGAGGAAGAATTGTACGTGAAGGAATGCTTGTAGAATTATTGATTTATTAGTTCAGTTAGTTTGTTACTTATTTAACTTTGGTAGTTGTCGTTGCATTGTCTTTTATATGAAAGTAAGTTGAACTTATATGAAAGTAAGTTGCTTTGAGAGTTATCAAGTGTGATCGAACATATTTTGAGAAAAAAAGACTATTTTTGAACATTAAAAAAAGTTTCCACTTTTGTTTTGTCGTCATAAAGTAATGTTTCATTGATTACATTGAAGAAAAAGAGTTTTGTAGGTTTTATCAAATCATATTAGAAAGTAAGATTTTCTATACTTTTATATACAGGTTGTATTTCATGTTTTTATGTAGATAATTATAAATTTTTTTAAATCGTTGAAAAAACTTAAAAAACGTAAAAATTGACAAAAATTAATTAATATTTAACTAATAATTGGTTTAAATATTTTCTGAATTTGTAATTAATATATTTATTAAGGATATTTCCCAGGAAAGAGTTAACAATGGATCCGTCATATTGTCTATTCTCTATTGATGTATATCACATGTTCAATATGCGCGTATCCAATAAAGTATATTAAATTTAATATATTCATCTATCATAAATATGTATGTAACACTAAACCTATGAATAAAAATTTCAACAAATTCAAAAAACTATTAAAAAACCAATATCATTAATTCATATTATAAGGACCTGTTCATTTCTTATAACTTTGTTCAACAAGGTTGTTTAAAAAATAATTCATTTTTGAAAATCAATAACTTCAACCTTATTCTCTCTTGTTTGCCTTTGTATTATACTTTTCACAATTTAATTCCAATCCACTGGAAAGCAAATATCAATTTACATTGATTCAGTATTAAAATTCATAATATTATAAAATATACATTCTGTTCTGATATAAAATATACATTCTGTTTTTATCGACCCCGCGTGTACGATATACGATAATACTCGTTTGTAATTTTTTTATTAATTTTGTAACCGTTTTTCTAAAACTGCACCTATAAGATACCCCAAACGAATAACACATTTTTTCGTCTTTTTAGAAGTCGAGGATCGGAGCGGCGTGAAGGCTCGCGGCGGAAAACTCGCGCGACGAGCACGTTCCTTCAAGGAAGACTTCCTGGAGAAGTTGTCGCAGATGCGCTCCCCGGGTGGCGGCGGCACCGGCGGCGGCGGCAGCGGGAGCGGCGCGGCGACGCGCGCGACCTCGCCCTCGTCGCCGCGCACCCCCCGGGACAAGGGCCCGGCCGCGACCGACACCACCGACAAGAACCCGCTGCGCGATCTGCACCTGCACGTGCGCCAAATGCAAGTGGCACTTCTACATTTTCGCGACGTCGTGTCCAAGAACAAACTCGAGATGTTGCCGGGCAACGGCACCATCGTCCTGGACACTGTCACCACCATACACACCGTACTCAAGAACATCGTGCTATACGAGAACAGGTGCATTTTTCACTGTCTAAAAGAAATGTTCACGAAATTTATTTATTATTTACTAATTTATTATACATAAATTTATTATTAAAAAAGAATAAATTTATTTAGGTTGAAGTAAATAAATAAAATGTGTTAGTGTGAAGATTTGCAGTTCTGCCTGGAAAAAGTTATTGGAGCATTTTTTAATTATTATGGGAAAAAGGAACAGAAAAATACACTGAAATTGCATTTTTATCGAATGTATGTATAAGAAATATTGATTTTAAAACCTGTTGTATTGAGATGCGTTGCAGTTGGTGCATTCACATTTTATTTTTTTCTGAAGAATATTACGAAGGTTCTGACACTTTATTCAGTTTTGAGATAATGTTTGAGGCGGAAGCAATAAGTCTTGGATACCTGAAAGTTAGTAATTTATACGATTTTCAGAGGTCATTGTAATTCATAAATCTTTTTGTGAATGGAAGAAATGGGACCATTATTCTATTATTCAGATGCAACTTTTGTAAAAAGAAAAAGACAACATTCGTGAGCGTTAAACGATTTCAAGCTTTAACGAGGGAATGGGACGTTGAATTAAAATTATGTAACCTCAGATTTCAACAAATGTTCTGGAAATCTGGGGAATAAGTAAACAGTTGTTAGTACAGGTATACAAAAGTCAGCTACTTATTGTGAAATTGTCTATCGTATTTGTTTTTTAAATGTCTATAAAAATGTATTTTAAATAAATCAATTTATTATAAAATTATTATTAAAAAATTCTACTTGTGTTAAGAAAATATATGACAACTGTAAGCGTAACAAAATAAAAAATGCAGTAAAGTTTAATCCAACTCATACTGACAAAAATAAGAATTCATTTAGATGAATCGCGATAAAAGTTTTCTCAAAACCAAATCATTACGATATCTACAAAATAACCGGTTAAAACTTCAAAACTCTCTACTTATGAGTAATTTACATCTGTTATTACATTGCGACAAAAATATGCTGTGGAAACTCAAACTTTATAATTAATCCATAACGCCATTATTCCGACCAACTTTCAAATTCAATTCACAGCTCCTACAATGCGTTCTAATAAAATTCTCTCTCGCATTCTTCTTTACACAATGCACCTGCAAAATTACTCGTATTTTCAATTTGTTTTCAATTTTCTTCATCGCAGAGAAAAAAAGTATACAAAAATGTGATTATATGTAACACCTGCAAAAATTATAAATAAAAAATGTTAGCAAGTAAGTAATAAATGAATAAGTTGTTCATATTTTTATCCAAATTTTTCATATATTTGACTTATTCCTATGACTTACACATAGTCTTCTTTTTATATACTTAAACTTTTGTTTAAAACTCCAAGCCTTAATGCCCTTAATTCTCATCTCAACCCTTCAAAACTTCTAATTGATTTTCCCCTCGAATGACTCCACAAATTTTGAATTCTTAACCGTCCAATCTGAATTTTAAATGCAGCTCCACTTTGGGTTCCGCGACGAATCAAGTGTACCAAGCCCTGGCGCAGCTTCTGAAACTCTGCGACGACGTACTGCTTCACGGAGACCAATCTTCTGCCTTGGATACCGAAAACGTAACGTACGTGATAGGCCTGGTGGAGGAAGCTGTGAAAAATTTGGTAACCCTCGCTCAAGAAAAGATCTCAAACAGACAGAAACCTACAGTACCTGTGACGCACAGTAGGTGAGTCCTAAACATCTGCATTGGCAAATTTTACCATTCGACGTGGGACTTTAATTAACCCCATTTCTTTCGCTTTCAGGACTACGGGATACGGTAATTCGGAGCTCACGCCTCATCGAAACTCGCTGCCAGATATTCCTCTGACGCCGAGGGAACGGCAGATTTTGGAACAGACGGCCACAACGAGTAGTTTAGTTCGAAGCTCTCACAGCTCAGAGTCGATTCTGAGAGATTCTAGTCCGCCGCCCAAGCCACCTCTCCCTGACAGGTTCAAGCAAATCCTACTAAATCGTGTACACCAAAAGTATACACTCACATTCTTACTCATTACAACCTTACTAAACGTCACTCCCTGTTAGAAAATCTATTGGAAACAAATAGATCCAAATGAAAAACAGAGAAAATTCACATGGAAATGGATACATAATATTTTGATTTAACGGATTAAAAAAAACCGCATAGGTTCCAATTTTATTGGTTTCTAATAGTTTTTAACGGGGATTTACAACACTAACGTCTGATACAATATCAAACTTTACACTAAGAAAAATCACTTAAACAAATTTTTTAATGAAAGATTCCTTTTGTCACAAAACGTTTCCTTTTCCATGAAAAGGAATTTTTTTACCAAAATTATTTCTTTTATTCCCAAAAGGACAAAAACTTTATATAATTACATTCTTTTCTTCGTGTTCAATTGAAACAATTTTAATTTATCTCAAATTAATTTGATTTCTTTTATTTTATCTTCTGCATAAATTATTTATTAATGATTTTCTTACAAAAAAGTAGACGTTTCTAGATATCTCTCTTGCAATAAGGTTCTAATAACGCCTTTTTGTGTTTAGAACAATATGTTTATCCGAAGAGAACAGTTCCTCTGACACACCGCCGCCTCTGCCACCGAAACGAAGAACGCGAGCACAACAACTTTTGGACGAATCGGACGGACTGCTGGTGACAAATTTCGACAGAGTGTCTTTACGAAGTAGATCCCCAGAGGACTCCTCGTCGCTGCTTAGTGCATCCGCTGGCAGTTTGGATTCCGCTCTGAATCACTCGAGGGACGAGGAGGAGATTCGCGCCATCATGGGACCAAACGACGAATCGCTCAATGATAGCATGGACCTCAGTCTGATTGCTACCATGAAAGGTGATTGAGAAACGTGGAAATAAGAATGCAAAAAACATTTAAAAGAGACTTCCTTGGAAAATAACGAAATACAATAGAAAACGCCGTATTATATCAGCAAATCTTCGGTCATAAATGTGTAAATGGAACATAAAGTATGTAAATGTAATATAAATAGACTTAACTCGAGACAGAAACGTCTCTACAAACTGAAGAACTGCGTATTGCATTAAAAATAGAAAACGCTGTCTTCCGTTATAGCTGAGATCGCAATTGAGAGGATTCGATGCAAATATTTCCGTCAGACAGATCGAGAAACAATCACATTTAAATCGTATCAGACCCGGCAACGTGGCTGAAAGGACGTGCAAAAAATCGCAAGCATACAATAAAGCAGATGGCCCGCAGCTTAGTCGAGAAACGATTTCGCGACAGTGCAAGCGCTGTTCTCCACACCCGTGATTCCGACGCGAAAGTTCTCGGTGCATTATAACGAATTCGTCGATAATCGGCTACAAATTTTCTCGCCATTTACCCAACACCCTGTTCAATCGAATACTCTGCACTTCATTTCAATCGCGATTTCAGCTGCCTTAACTAAAAATATTCCCCGGCGATAACATTAAGCTCTTTTCGGCCATTAGGCCTAAATTTAAACTCGTCGTTGTCAACAACTTTCCGATCGACTTACACTCCGACGCCTAATTAATTTCGAATTTGATTCCGATTAATCTGCAATTACACTCGTCGGTGGCGAAGCGATTCAAATTCAATCCTCGTTTCGATTAACGTTTCGACGCCGGATTCTAATCTCGTTTCTTTGTCCCAGGCATGCAGATCAACGGGAACTCGCAATGCGGCTGCTGGGACAACGCGGACGCGAATCTGCCAAACACCATGATGCTCGGCCAGCAGACTTCCCAGGAGATGCTGAACCCGTTCACCGGTAAGCCGGCACCGGGTTCCAGGTCGCCAAAGGGATCGGGACGACGAACTCCGGGAGAGTCGGCAATCAAAGCGCCGCCGCGTCGCGAGATAAAATCTATTTCGGAACTCGTAAAAATATTCGCGCCTCCGGCGAGATTTCGGTCCGCGTCTGGCGGCGCGTTTTAGTCAAAGCGCCGCGTTTCATTGATGCGACTTGCGCGACACTTTTTGCCGAGCGTTTCCACGCGGCAAGAAAAATTGCGACGCTGGCCGATATTGCGCCCGGCTCCCTAAATAGCCCGCGCGACGTGCCAAACGAAAATTGCTCGAGGAAAGTACAGTTTGATGGTCGGATCGCGTTGTAGAGTCGGGATAATGTTCGGTTGGAGGTGAGGGGGGTAGGGGAAGATAGAGCGGTTTTCTCGAGCCAAAACCGGTGTTGCGGAATGGGGTTTAGTGTCGTTTTGTGTGGATTTTCGTTTTTACACGACGAGAAAAAATGTCATTGAAAGAATGCCAGGGGAAATTTAGCAAGAAAGTGAGGAAAGCGACCTCTGTTGAGTCAAGAGAAGAAGGTTTGGTTCAAAATTTGGTTTTCTATATGTTTGCATTTGGTTCAATGATATTTTTTTTCACCCAGTGTAAGTTAAAATAGAAAACTTAGGAAATTAACTCTTTCGCTGCATATCGTTATAAGTCGATGTAGAAATGATTTATCTATGGGTGTATATGTGTGACCAATAGTAGAAGACACATAATGGAATAGACTTTACTTATTGGTATATACGTCGATCACGTTATTAGTGTCTTGTTCTTTTAAGAAAATTGGTCAGAACTTCCGGATGTGAAAGGGTGAAGGTGATGTTCAAGTTTTTACGCCACAGATTAGATGTTTTTGTTAATTAAACAAATATCAACAATAATGTTATTAAAAACAGACATTAGCTAGATGTACCTTTGACAGATTATATGTGACTAATAAACTATCATTTTTTGTTACACATTTGCAGAGTTAATGATTTTTCATGATTTGGAAAAATCATTAAATGGAAAATGGAAAATCACGAAAAATCATTAATTCCGGAAATGCTTAACTAAAAATGATAATTTCTTAGCCAGGCATATTCTCCCAAAGGTATAGCATCTCGTAATTGTCGATATATGATGAAATTATTGTTCATGCTTTTTTCATTAACAAAGACACTAACTCCATGGAAGCAGGACTTGAACACTACCTTCAGATGAAATTCTTCTTGTAATGACGATTGAATGGGTGGTAATACGCAATAAATGCATCCTCTGACAGGAATCGAGGCGAAAATGGAGCGGTTATCGACCCAAACGCAGGAATCCGGCTTCATGTCGATGCATTCGCAAAGAAGCTCGTCCCAAAGCTACACCACAGCTTCCACTGCTACGTCCAAGCGGTCATCCCAGCAGAGCAGCGTGAGCTACAACAGTCAATCCTTCAGCTCACAACAACAATCCTTCTCCCAACAGAAGATATCAGAGAACAACGGCACTGTCATCAAACAGAAGATCGTAGCCAGCTCCAAGACCATCAGCACCACCAACATTGCTGGCACTGGGGACCCAGCCTTGCTGGACAAACTGGTACCATTCCTCCTCCACAATCCATTCAGAATCCACCTGTTTTTCTGATGGACTTCTTCAGGATTCATTATGTCTCCAATGAATCCTAACCAATTTTAAAATTCTCTTCTCAACAACAGGACCTGGAAGGACTACCCTCTGACGAACCGCCGCCTCTTCCCGAAAAGCGGTCGCGACGCCGGAAGGAACGCCAGCCCTCCCAGTACGACAACGTGCCCGAAAACGAGCATCTCTCCACCTGCAATCTGCACACCAGCAACGGGGACAGCGTCGACTCCAGCATACCACCTCCATTGCCGCTGAAAAAGAGGCACAGTAAGTGCTGCCCCCTATACTCTTCTCCAATCCCCGCGAATCAGCCTCTGGCTCTCGGTCCAACCTGCCCCGCTCCGTTCCCCGCAAAAACGACGAAACGATCGATCCGTCGTTTTCTCGGCAAACCGGAACGCCGTCCAGGTTGACCCGGGAGCCACCGGAACCGCCGCCACCAGCGCCGTATCTACCCAATCGCGAACTGAAATACCCGCGCCGTTGAACTGTGTCTACAAACTGATACCATGTTTTGTATCCCCAGTGTTCCAATCCGTGGCATATTCCGGTAAGTGGGAACCCGCCCACGCGAATCAACCGACCTCAACCAACACTCTCATGCTAAGTCGCAACTCATGGCTGTGTGTTCCTTTTCTTTTCTCATCCTTTATTTTGCGACACCTGCCGCGCACACGGTGTAGCATGTTTTATCACTGCTAGCTGTCTCCCGATGTAAGGTTCCTCCCAAACCGACCCGATTTCCCGACCCGGGGGGTCGCCGGAAACCCTCCGCAGCCCTTCCAGACGACTCCCTCGGTAGGGAAACGAAAAGTCCCGAGTTGGAACTTTAGATACGGGCCTCTCGACGTGCGACGCCACTGACTCGCTCTCTCTCTCTTTATCTGTGTCTACTTCGCTCTGTAGTGCTGTGCCTAACTAACACCACCACGTCTCTAACGACTCGCCTTCGCTCGCGAGCTTCATCCTAGATAGTCTGTTCATTGCCGTCACTTGTTGTGCCGCTAACCGTGTATCCGTGTTAACTTGCCGGACCACTTCCGAAACTCGCCGCGCGGCGACTATCGGCGCTGGTCCGGCGGAACGCCGCGTGGGGGCGCTTTCTTAACGAAGTTGACCCTTTTAGAGACTTAGACGTCAATTAATCGGCAATTGCGCTACCTTCGGCTTGGCTTCGGCTGCCTTACTTTCCGTTCGCTCGCCGCGTTTTCTGGATGCCACGACGATGCTTTTCGTCATCTTCCACAAACGCTCGAGTGAGTTGCGTCACCGGTTCCGAAGGGGTATCAACGGGTTCATGTGGTTGGGACGAGGGTGGCATCATCGGGGCAAGCTTTCCAAACCAACGGCTGACTGACGGTGCCTTCTCTTTTGCAGTCATGGCGTACATGGAGATGTTCGGCAACTGCTCGCACAGCAACAACGACTTCATCTCGGGATTGGGCGCGAGGCACTCGGTGGCTGCGTACAACTCGATGCAGGCGGAGTGGCAGCCTCTCAGCAGCACTCAGTCCTGCTCGTTCCGGACACACACCATGGCGAGTCTGCATGACGAGGCGAGGTAGGAGGGGAAGGAGGCTGCGCGACCTTCGGTGTATGAAATAATTGAGCGACGGAGAGTAATGGGTGTTTAATAGGTGGCATTGGATGAGAGATTTTAGATAAGGTTGTGTGGGTGGATTGGAAGACTGAGGAGTGTTGGAGTGGATGGAGGGGGTTTTTGGGTATTTTGGGTGCTTTTTGGATGGAGGGAAGGATCTTGGGAAAGACATTAGTTTCCGTCACTCGAAGAGTTTAGGGAAGCATGATGGGTGTAGAACTGGCCTTAATGAGTAAGGAAATGAAGCTTTGCGGTTCACAGCCTATCTCTGTCGATGAGTCCAACGATAAAGGAACTGGCGGAGAACTCGGGTATACCTCCAGCGTTACCGCCAAAGAAATACAAGTCCGTGAAGGTGAACGCAACCCCGCCGCCGGTGTCGCCGAAACCGACCATCGCGATCCAGCCGATACCACCGTACAATGATGTGGACCCCATCGTGACGTCAACGCCAATCAAACGGGAGGAACCGGTACTAATACGCAAGAAGAGGGATTTGTCTCCGGTAATTAAAACAACCAGTTGATATTGTGTTCCTAAAAGTTTCCCCAGAGTCGATTCTGAGAAAGATGAATTCTCAGAGTCATTCTGAGTTTCAGAATCAAAATAAGTTGTCTAGACATCTTATGGGAATGATGATATTTATAAGGCTTTTATAACAGGGATTTGTGTATTTCAGAACAATGACAACCTGGAAACTGCTCTGAGGCCATCTAGCACAACCTTATCCAATATTTCAGCGGATGATAGTTCATTAGAGTTGAGGGACGTTGAGCAGGATGATGGTATTCTGGATGAACTGGAGATCAACAAGTACCTGGTGCTTAAGAAGCCCGAGGAAGATGGACCGGACATCCGAGGAGGTCATCCGGACGCCCTGCTCATCCACGCAACCAAAGCCAACAAGCACGGTTCGTCTTACTGTTAGTTCGGTTGGCTGTGCAACCTTTGGTTTACATGCTTTTATTCTTCCCTGGTTGGAGTTGGAAGTTGACCTGACCCTTGTCCGCTTTTTTCATGTTTTTTGTCAGCCCTTTTGCGATACTGCTGCATGTACGTGTCTGTGTCATTTGCGTTGACTGAATTCGATTCTTAACACTTTTTTGCAAGTTTTTTATGTACTGACCTAAGATCGAATCTTACAATGTTTGTTCATTTCGAATAATAATTATAATTTGAACCTATCAATATCGAAACACTCTGAAAAATCCAAAATAATTCCTCAATCCTCTCTGTACATGCTGACAGATGAAAAAGAATCAGGTTAGTCTTTTACCCCAACTTTGATTACAACAGTCCAATCTCCCAACCTTCTCAACCTCTCTTTTCAATTTCCAGACTTTCTCTACCAAGAAGCTTTCCTCACCACCTACAGAACCTTCATGCCACCCTTAGAGCTCATCAAAAAGCTGAACAAACGACACCAACGTTTCTCCTGTTCCATCGACGTCGTAAAACAAAGAGCGGCCAGGGAAGCCTTCTCTCTATTAGTTCGAGTAGTCAGTGATCTGACGTGAGTAAAACCTCCCCCAATTCCTCTTCCCCAAACTCAGTTTCCCCTCAATCAACTTTCTTCTCCACAGCATATCCGACCTGGACGACGTTCTCGTGCAAACCCTCATGGAATTCGTCCAGCAGCTTGTTTGCAGTGGCGACCTCACCATGGCGAAAGCTTTGCGAGTGAAAATTCTCGAGAAGCACGCCGCTAAGCAGCTTCAAACCACCCAACCAATCCTCGCGTCGCTCAGCGTTTCCACGAAACAGTCGTCGCTGCTGGACTTCAAAAGCGAGCAGATCGCCGAGCAGATGACGCTGCTGGACGCGGATCTGTTCATGAAAATCGAGATCCCGGAAGTGCTGATCTGGGCACAGGAGCAGAACGAGGAGCGCAGTCCGAATCTGACCCGGTTCACCGAGCACTTCAACAAGATGTCGTACTGGGCGCGCTCGCGGATCCTGGAGCACCGAATGGAGAACGAGGCGAAGGACCGCGAGAAGTACGTCGTCAAGTTCATCAAAATCATGAAACACCTGCGCAAGATTAACAACTTCAACAGCTACCTGGCGCTGCTGTCGGCTCTGGACAGCGCGCCAATCAGGAGGCTCGAATGGCAGAAGCACATCACGGAGGGGCTTAAGGAGTACTGCGCGCTGATAGACAGTTCGAGCAGCTTTCGCGCGTACAGAAATGCGCTGGCGGAGACGCAGCCGCCTTGTATACCTTACATGTACGTAATGGGATTTGAACGTAAAGTTTTTTATTTAAATCTGCGAATTGTAAACAGAAATGAAATTGTTCGAGTTATTAATTTACGTTAATTTGTTTGAGGTTTTGCAATGTTTTATTATAGGGTGGATGCACCAGTGAATGATCAGTGCATTAGAATGACAAAGATAGACAATACGTTTTAAAGGGGTGTCTATTCACTGGTGCAAATCTTAGCTGACCATCCACTGGTGCCTTTACTCTATACCGATGATCTTTGAAATAAATAAAACTAAAAAACATAAGAAAACTAACACATGATTTTTATATTAAGAGTTTTTACGATTTTATAAAATTTGGTTTGAAGTATTTTTGAAATATACTCAGAAAGGTGTCACTGATGCTCTTTCGTTGGTACAAATGAAACAGCCATCTCATTGTATCGCTGCGTGGAATATGAAATCATGAATCAATGTTTATGGCTCCTTTATGATTTCAGAGGACTGGTGTTGCAAGACTTAACTTTCGTACACATAGGAAACAGCGATCTCTTGCCAGAAGGGACAATCAATTTCTCAAAACGGTGGCAGCAATACAATATCGTCGAGAATATGAAGAGATTTAAGAACGGGTAAAACGCCTTGCTTATCCCGAAACTATCGTCGTACATGTGCGATAAATTATCCAATCCTAACGTCTCGCTCTTCGTTTCAGAACGTACAGTTTCAAGAAGAACGAACGCATCATCAACTTCTTCAACAACTTCAGCGACTTTCTTTGCGAGGAGGCGATGTGGCAAATTTCCGAGAGCATCAAACCTCGAGGCGGCAAAAAGGTGCAGCTCCAGAACTAAAGTCGGCATTTCGTCGAGTAGATTATGTTTCGGCGAATTTCGAAAACATCGACAGCACTGGACCAATCCGCCCAGAAATCACAAATACGTGTTTGTTATCAGATGGCCGACAGAATCGCTCGTCGGCTCGATGACAAACATCAGTACTCGGATGAGATTCGAAGCGAACGAAGCCAGGAAATCGAGCGTTCACGTCGAGCAGCACGCAAACACCCGCTTCGCACAGTGCTAAATGCTGTACATTTTAAGCAGCTAGGATCAAACACGAGGCGTGTATCAATGTGCAATTAATTTATTTATTTCGTCGAAGGGACGAGGAATTGGGTGACTTAGGAAGAGAAATTGAACTCATTTGTCGAAGAGGGTGACATTTCGTTTTTCCGATTCGCAAGAAACAGTATTGATTGGATGTTTTGTTTGAAAATGCGAGATAGGAAATCGAGAAAGAAGAAGGGGAAATCTATTCACGTCAATTCTAGAGCAGTGACATAATTCAATAGATTCTATCGATGTCAATTGCAGTGATAACATTTTCGATAAATTCGTGCAATTTCTCGAGAGCGTGTGAATCTTATCTGAGTTTGCTGTTAATAAGTTTAGCATGGTTTAGAGTTTCATTTCGATTGGAACGAACCGATGGAGGAAGTTGTGTAAGATATGTAAATTCGGGTTAATTGAAGTTAGGACTGCATTTTTTATGTTGGATATCAATCAACTATGTACATAATGAATTTTTCGAATCAATTGGTTTCGACGAGGGAATCATGAAAATCATCGTTAAGACAAACGTTATATTGTCGTCGCGTAATTTCTATAAGACTATCTAGAATTTCGTACAAATTCTTCTTACGATTAGGACGAGTTTCGAGTTTTGATTCGTCAGAGAGTGACTTAGAAGAGAAAGTCGTGTAATTTTGTTGTTAGGTAGTCCAATCAGATACTGAATTCTAAACCAACAATATTAGATGCAAAATATTAACATCAGTTCAGATAAAGCGCAGCATACAAGATTATCCGTTGTCTAGCTTTACGTAGGTAGAAGCGTTTCAATGATCAACAGAGCGAGAGCATTTAAGACAATGGGGCAAAGAAAGCTGTTGATTGTACAAGGAAGAACACCAATTACTTTGATTAGATCGATGTAGAGCCATTGCGGAACCGAGTCACCGTCTGCCTGTTTCAGGCGCTCGACTAGGACTGCGTGGCACGACTGACAGTATCTGTTACAAATACAACAAAATACAAAAATCTCTCAGTTGATCAAAACGACTTGGAACCTAGTTTGCAACTTATTTTGACCGACAATGATTATCAGTAAAACAAATCGGTACAATTTCGGAGTCGAATTATGACAGTAATTCAATAAAGCGAAGTGTGTGCGCCTGAACATTCGAAACTAAAGAACGAAACTCCACTACTTCTCGCCGAAAGAGATAAAGCGACACCTTGTACACATGCACACACGTAGACATCGAAATTAATCGAAAGAGAAGAGAAAATCGTGCGTTGATGTAGGCACTAGTTGTAGCGTAAACAGAATCCCGTAACCCACCTCGGACCCCGGCATTTCTAGGCCTAACGGTCTTTTGTAGCTGCGGAATCTTCGTTCGTTTCTATTTATTTTTCTGTCCATTTAACTCTCCGCAACGGAACAAAACGTTCTTTAAACATTTCAAGTAGCACAGAACATTACACGTTTAACAAACGTTGGTAAAACGTTTCAAAGTTTGCGTTCCGTTAGGGTTTATCTGTAACGACAAAGCAGAACCAAGCGATCACGCATAGAGCGCGGCTGTGTAACATATGTACATGTAAGAGTCCGATTAATTTAGCACCGTATCGTTTCACGCATCAAACAGCGCCCCCTAGTGCCGCACTAGGTGAACTCTGTCGGACGCGCGTCACCGGAGCGCCACCTACACCAAACTCGCGCGCATTTTGTTCACACGTCAAGTAATAGCGAGCAACAGAAATCGTCCACTAGTGCAATCGTTTAAGTTAAGTCAAGCTGATAGTGCCATCCGCAACACCAAGGTGGCGCGACGACCGCGTCCGTCCCGGCAAGTCAGGCGCGACTTTGATCTCTACGAATTGAAATTAAACGCGACAGAGACAAACCGAGGAGTGCAGACACGAAGAATTGCGTTGCTAAAACATGGCCTAAGTAAGCTTAAGAAGACTACGTCTGTGTAACAACGTAGGTAGCGCCGTTGAGTGTGTTTTTCTACCGTTTAGTAGCCGAGCGAGCTTTTGTGTATCTCGAAATACAACGTCCGCAGAGTATGTCAGTCACGTTCTTGCGATTTCGACGCATTTGTACATCTCAGGATTATATTATATTTTGCCAGGTTTCGCGTGCGAGAGACGATGTGTGAGTGGCCGACGAGTGAAGTAACTGAGGATACGATAGACGATTTGAGGATGTTTCGTCGAGTGCAGCTAATTAGATTAATCACGAAGGAGAGATAAGTTCTCATAATATGAGAACATTTCAACATGAGAGATGAGATCTCATGATTTTTCTTTTAGAATCTCAAATCAATTCTCATATGAGATCTCACATGATTTCCCATGAGATCTCATATGAGAACTTATGAGATTTATGAGAACTCGTGAGATATATGAGAACTTATGAGGTCTCGTATGAGATATGATATCTCATATGAGTTCTCATTTGAGATATGTAATGTAATGAGATTTTCTTATGAGGTGGACAGCGATTTGCGAGTTACGGCGGTCTGGCGAGGCGAACGACCGACGACTTTCCCTTTTTTCGCTCGAATCGGTCCAACCGGTTCGTCCGCCGCGCCTCATCGCCATGACAGTATTAACCACGAAGTTGCAATTTTATTGAACCCGAGGCAATGAACAAGAGGCCATACTAATTTCGTAAACGTTTATGTACATAACCATCCAGGCAGCGATATTTTCTAGTACCGTGTACATTCGTCGTTAATTTATTGAATCTGTACATTTGAGTTAGAGGTAGCTAGGCGCGTCGAATTGTTTCAGTGTGTACGGTTATTCGCAGTTACGTGCCGCAAGTAATGTAGATAATTTTTGTACTTATGGACCCGAGTGTTTGAACGCGAGCGGCCCCGCCGTCACTGCACAATAAAGTTGCAATTGTTTGTAGAAGCGCGTTGCGAAATGGTTATTTCACTCGCAGCGGCGCGAGGTACCGGTGTAACTGTCCCTTACTCTCCATTACGTCACGCCTTCGTTTACCTAACGCGTTTTATCTCAAGAGACGATTATAATATATATATCTTTACAAATATATATATATACATACTTCATATACTGTAAATAATTAGATGGTAATTATCGAGTCTCCGATATCTATCTACCAAGTGTACATGTATCGAACAAACTAACGGTATTTCGCGCAATGTGTATAACGTCTCTCCTTTCCTTGCTACCATTAAACCGAACCAGACATTTCAGTTTGACTTTTATTGCACATTCTTCCATCTCTATATCTCAGTTCAGTTTTCACCTCATCCAGCTTTCGTTGCTCTTGGATCCAGACACGACCCCAGTCGAACGACGCTAAACAAGAAACCAGCACGCGCAACGAAATCTTAGTGAGACCCTGGTCGTTCTCGATTGCGTGACCTTCAACCTTACGTTTGCGATGCGCTGTCTATACAACTTCCCTACCAATTGTCGACCGTTTTTACCGACTTTATAAATCACGAATCGTCGTGTAGCTGAGCTTGTTGTACTTTCAACATTGTAAGTCGAAAGATGTCACGTTTTGTATGAGTTTGAGCAAGGTCAATCCAGTTTACTTTCATGATTCGGTACTACAGAGTCGGTGACTGTTAATGGAAAAAGGTTTCATTACAAGTCGAAATTTTGCTATTTCGGAAGAATATCCGTGGTAAAAATAGAAAAATATTGTTCCTCTATTACCAATAAGGGAAATTACTTTTCCCAATTATGTATAAATATTGGACATTTATTCCTAATGTATTCCAATAATTAGACATGAATTCCCAATATATTTCAATAATTAGGAATACATTCCCAATGAGATAAAAATTGTGATTTAATAGCCAATCATATTCTCCAGAAGTTGCAGATTTTCGATTTATTATCTATAATCGATTTATGGCGGAACGGCTGTTAATAATTTTT
>JABFPB010002418.1:0-20239 GCA_022817645.1 Ceratoteleas bidentatus
CCCAGCGCTTCGCGAATTCGACAAAAGTGAGCGCCCCCTCTCGATCGCCCCCACGCACACCCCCCCCCCCTCCCCCCGTAAAATCGACGCAGACGTCTCAGATTAGCATACAAATGCCCGGCCAATTGACGTCACCGTTATCATATCGACTCGTGGCAATTGAATCGGTTAATGTCCGTCCGATAGTAAATAAATTCGACGCGACGCGTGACACGCGAAATTGCATTCGGACGAGTTCAATCCGCGTTTAAGGAAGTTACGCCGAATTGGAACGCAAGCTCGCTTCGGGTTATTGCGAGATTTCGCGGGGTCCGGTGGAAGGAGGGGTACTGGTGTTGGGATAATTAGCAGTAGGAAGGGTTTTAATTAATTGGATGGCGATTGCCGGGGCATGATCGAGGGCCATTCTTCGTCGGCCGAATATCGGCGGGATAGCTTGTTTTCGTGCAAGCCGACGCTGGACGTTTAATTATTTTCTTGGCAATTTCGTCGCCGGACACGTGAACTTCGGGGGTTCGTTTGTTTCGGGCAAGAAAGACGGATTTCGGTTGAGATTTGCGTGTTCTAAAGTGCGATTCGTGTTTCGAGCGTTTAGCAGGGTAATGTGATGAGAGATAAATCGCGTCCGAGGGTATTGAAAAAGGGAAAAGGGTAATTGCGCCGGGCGCATCGATCGCGTGAATTCGTCGGATGGAAATTGAGATTTGTTCAAGCCGGGAGAAAGTGGCGAGAAGGGACCCGAGATATTGCGGGAAAAACGTAATATGTGGATGGCCGAAATTAATTGCGAGTTGCGACAACGGCAAGGAGTGCAAATTGTTTAACCGCCGCGAACATTCTTGTTCACGTAGCTCTTGTATTTCTTCTGATAATTAAACAGAGTGGCTGCTACGTGCGTATGAACTGTTACCAACTAGCATAAAAATGTCGAAATGTTTAATTTGAAAAAACCAGTTTTTGTAGGTTAAACTTTTGCAATATTGAACTGGTACTGGCAAATGTTTACTTCTTTTAGATACGCTGTATAACATTGGAACAAGTAAACTGGAAACTTAACTGAAGAAAAATGCACTGAAAAATATTATTATATATCATTTAGCAATCGCTTTAGGTTAAGTCGAAAGTCTGCTACAACGGAGTCAGGGACATTGCTTGAAATAAATGTTTACATATTTTTCAATAAGCTGACCAGAGCGAGATTCTGCGGTTATGGGTGAATGGTATTAGCCATCCCTGCTGAAAAAAATCAATTTGGATTTTTTCTGGCCACATATACTACTGCCAGATTGTATCCAGACTGTTAACAGATTGTATCTAGATTGCAACCAGACACTTTTTAGTCCGAATATATTCTGGGTCAGGACATATTTCAGACTTTATGCAGACTGTTTTCAGACTCAGTATGGATATAATCTGACATTAGTCTGGATATAGAATCTGGATGTAGTTTGGATAGAGTCTGGAAACAATGTGGCACCAGACCGAATCCAGATTGATTTTTATCCAGGCGGAATAAAAAAACGTTGTGACAACACATTGAAACAAACGGTGAAAGTTCTACGAATGTTTCCACTTTGAAAACTAGAAATTACTATTACAATTAAATACGAAAAAGTTTATTTGACCAAGCACATCATATTATATTATACATTACAAATTGTGGTCTGGAATAATTGCCTTTTAAGCTGCTTTAAGCATATACTGATATAATTAATATGGACAAAGACTGATTCTTTTTATAATAATATAATACCGTTATCTGTAGGATCTTTAACACTCGAAACGCTGACACTAAATTTAAATTATATGTCATGCTCTAAAGTGTAATTAATGTTTACTACATAACAACGTCGAGGATTATTAGAAGTGAGTGAAAGGTTAATGTTAATGTTCTGTTAATACTAATGTTCTTGGAGAATAGAATATCAAAGCACCATTTCTCACCACTTGCAAGTGTGTAACCTTTGTGTGTTACATGTTAACTGTACGAAGTTGTGCACATAATTGTATTATCAGTAATAATGTACCTTTAATTAAAGCAGTGTTATTTTTTTATTTTAGCGATAATTGTAAGTGACAGTTACACAAATCGGAATGCGATTATAATACACAAATCACACATTGAATTATTATTCAATAAATGACGTTTTTTCTCTCGCTCAGTCCACTTGTTTGTTTTATCTTGAAAGGTGAAGAAGGCGATATCTCGCACTTTATATGACCCTCGTGAAAACGGAAGTTTAAAGAGGGTTTTAATCTCATAATGTAACGCGTAAATAAAATCGCCGATATTTGCCGTCGCACTTCTGATACGTTTCTTTAATTTCTTCGAAAAGAAATGACCAAAGGAAAATGTTTAACCCAACTTGTTACATGGAAGAAACGACTAACCTCACATACTTGATGAAATGAATGTATCAGCACGAATAAGTAAAAAAAATGCACAAATTGCAATAAATCAGTGACAGTTTTTCGCAACAAATTGCATCGTTCAATGAAGCCTAATTACGATTGGCATCGAAGGAGTCTTTTAAACGGAACCAAAATATCGAAACCCTTTTGATGGACTTAAATCCCACCTCGATCATGCCTCGAATGAAATCGTTAACAAATTGAATTTAATCCGCCTATTATCGCGTGCATTGCACTCAAGCGCCAGTTATTCGCCCGAAATTCTTCGCTTAATAAAGCCATTTGCCCAGGGCGCTCGGTACACACATTTTTTCGAAACGATCGCCATAAATGTGATGTAGCGAAAACGTTGATGTAATCCTGCGGGGCACATCTATTTGCTTAATATCGAACGGTCTGGTGAGTATTAGGGCAGACGTTCGCCCTAATACGTTTTTAGCCGTCACTCGAGCCCTAATCATTTGTTTGCATTCCGTGAGGAATCAATCGATGCGCCAGGGTGTGAGAAGAACAAATGTTAATATCGAAACGATATTTGCCGGCAAGCGCGAGCGCCGAGCTGCGAGAAAAAAAAATTCAATTTTTCGGTCCAGAGCGCGGACAAAAAAGGAAACAAACAGCGACGCAAAGCCCAAGGAGAGATCTCTTGAGAACTGAAGTTACGCGAAAATTTGCGCCGTATTTGTTTTTCATTCGCCGGCGATTCAATCTGCACTCTTTTTTCCTCGGCTTTTTTTCCGAATTATTCATAATAAATAGTGGTGAGGAAGTGACTCTATGTAGGAAGTCATGCTCGAAGAATTAAGGTTTTCGAAATTTAGTAGTTGCGAAAAAACCCAAAAACATTTAAGTCAATTCAACACTGGATTACAGATTTGGATTACAGAAATATCTATGAACAACAGTTCAAATTACAGAATAGAGAATTTCAGATGTTTATTCTTTTCAATAGACTTGTAAATGTTTAGTTTATTACATTTACAGAATTGAATAGAAATAGAAACAATGAGAATTGACTCCATATAAACAGTTTGAGTTTTTCTAACCTAAAAAGACTTCTTTTTTCGGAACTAAATGGACTAATAGAAAAAACCGAAAACATTAATTTCCACAATTGAAATTTAAACTTTTACAAGTTTTCCTCTGGAATTTACTTATCCATTAAATCAGCATTAGAAGATTTATAATTAGACGATTGTATTCTTATTATTAAGCTAATATTTTTTAGAGCATACATCTTTAACATTCAGCATTCTCATTTCGAAATATTTAATAAAAAATTTGTTTTAACGAAAAAACATTAAAAAATAACGTAAATATAATATTTCGAGGTTACGCATTGGTACATGACGTCATAACGTGTATTGCGCGTACGTCCGAATATTTCTCACGTGATGTCGAATCAAGTATCTCAAGTGAAGTGCCGCGCTGCGATGTGTACGTCATCAAAGTGTCAAAATGACATAACGTTGCGTCACCATTAAAATACCGCGCAGCCACATTTTTATCGACGACAAGTCTTGCTGGACGTATTATCGCGCGCGAATCGAATTTCGCTGCCGGAACAGGTGTCTCGGGAAAATATGAAAAAAAGTGTCGCCACTTCGAAAATGGCAGGCCATTAAGCGACTTGTTTACCGGATAATCCACCTTGGCAGATTTTGCTTCCGAATCGGATTTCTCCGCTTTTCATTTGCCCCGGCTGTTTTGCAATTTCGTTTTCTTATTTACCGAGCGCTGGCGGATTCGACGCATTATGTCAATGCCTTTTTGACCGCACTCGCGGAATAGGGAAATAATAAAATGCATTCTTCCACTAACCATCGAGCGTTTTAATTAAACCGGAAGCGAGGAAGTATCGTTCTGAAATTCGAATTTCGTCCACAGCGTCGTGTGGCAACAATTTTTACAACACTGGCGCGGCGAATAATTCAATTTTTTCGCTGAAACCCGAGTCTTTTTGTAAGCGCCATAATACGACACTTTCGCAAAGAAACGCGAGAAACAGGTTTGCCGCGGAAAAGGCCAATTGTAAACTTACTTCGACGTAACGGAAAGTCCGTTAATAGGGAGATTTATATTCCGCGGATAAGGGTGAAAAAAGAGGACGCAAGTCCGCAAGTTTCAACTCAAGTTGTGCATTTTTTACGATGCGTGCACAATATGTACCGATGTTACATAATGAATTACGATCTGATTGTATTTGCTCTTTGTAACGTTGTTAGTAGAGAAGCGACCTTTATTTCTTTTCCCGCTCCGGTGGTCCCTTCTTTTTACAATGTCCTCTCTTCCTCTTGACTCTTGCCAGAGCTTTTTCTCCTTTTTTTTCGCCTTTTCCATTTCCTTTTTTACGCGATGTAACAATTTCTCCGGGATACGCTCGTGGATGCTAGCAATTCTTCTAATGATCTTGCATTACGTTTCGAGAACATTGATTTTAAACTGATGTAACGTAACAACGACCGATAAAGTCTTAACAACGACGACCACTGGAAATAAAAAAGCTTTTTAATTTCACAGTATCTGTTAAATGAAATCGCCGGAAAAATGGCGTTTTAAAGTCAGACGCTTCTGTGAGACAATCACTTTGCCAGGGTTTTCGTCGAAATCGTCATTTCTCCAATTACGAATTAAGTTGCCAAAATAGTCTGTTTTCTTACGTTCTACGTCAACGGCGACCGTTTGTCCTGAATTCAGCCGTTGCAACAGAGTTCAATGCCTCATCGCAAAATTCCAATGAAACGTCGCCGTGCGTTAAATGAAGAGTTATGATGTGTAAGATTTAAGTGTACACAGAAAATGGTATAAATATTAATAAATGCAGAAGGCATTAAAATGATCTTTCGCGGCATAACTCTTCATTTGAGGCGTTTCAGCGCGTTCGCGCTGTGTCAGAGGATATTAAAATTCGGCACAAAAATGTACGGACTCGCGAGACAAATTGCCGTTTGTTTGTGTTGAGACGAATAAATATCCGAAAAAGTGGAGATAATTTTATTTTGCAAAAAAATTACACTTCATTTTAAAAGGATTCGGTCGCGCGTGCAATGTTGTTCGTTTTAATCGCCGGGCTCAAATTTCAATTCGCTTTGACTTGTTAAATGCGATAATAATTCAATTGCCGTGCGTACAATTGTTACTTGATATCCGCTGTAAAACGTGTCAAACGTAATTTTTTAGTCGATCAAACGAATCGACGCAAATGCCAGGCGAATGAAAAAAAATAAAATTACAAAAATCGAATTCGTCTTAATCGCGTCTCGCGCTGTCGCGCGGCTTCATTCCGATTGGGTTACACGTTTGTCAAGCGCGACAATTAGATTTAATTCCTTTAAACGGAATTCCTGACTTGATCGCGACGTATCGATTAAACTTTGAGTATTAATGTCGAAATGCAAAGGGTGCGGCGAAGCCTATTTTTTTGACGCGGAATAAGTGAAAAAGCAAATAAAACGAAACGAAAGTAATAAAGTCGATTGCGTTTCTTTTTCCCCGTTTTTTTTCTTGGCCACAAAGGAACTATTTAAAACGATAAGTGAAGTTGCGAGGAATTGAAACGTTCAACTCCCCTCGACACTTTTTAATGTCAAAATTGAATTTCCACGGCGAATGCCGCGCCTTTTTTCCCTTTGCAAATTTTTCGGCTTTTTTCTTCACTCTCGCTTTACCCCGTTTTTCTCAATTCGCTGGACATTCGAAGTCATTAAAAACCAACGACACGCTTTGGCCGGGAATTTTCTTCATCAGCGATTTTGTTTGCCTTTCATTTGTCGAAACACGGATCCTTTTTTACTCCGAAATCTCGATGACTTGATTTTATCGGCGCTCACAAACGGAAAGAAGTAAATTAAAGTTCGTAAAAAGTGCCGGGCAAAAATGAGCGAACACATTTCTCCAATAATTCGTCATAAGTGTGTTTCACATTAAACGTCAGACTGTCCAATTATTTTCATTGATTTTCCGCAGACTTACTGTGCCTGTTTAAATATGTCACGAATCAACGTCGAATTTTCGCCGAGATTGTGCGAATAATTAAAAGGATCCGCCGCGAAAAAGTGACAGTGCCAACTCACTCGCCGAAACATCCTAAAACCTGTGCAAAAGCCCAACTGCAAAAAAATACTAACACCCGAGTAATTTCATTAAACTTGGAGCAATAAAACGCGAGACACCGGAGTAAATTGGCATGCGCTCGTTCATGCACTTCTTCGCCCCGAGCTCTGCCAAATAACCCCAACCTCGTTCAATAACAACATTATTTCCCCGTTCCGTCAATCCCACAACTTTCATACACATACTATCATTTGACCAACATCCAACTATTCCAATTTTACGTCAGCCTATGCAAAAGCAAGGTTTTTCTAAACGTTTTTCAAACTCCAAAACAATACGATTCAGATACACACATTTGTTGTAGATTACCAGAGTTATACAGAGATTCTCAGAGAATTTTTGAATAGTTTTGTAAATAGAATTTTTCAAACTTTTTCAAATATTATATCTTGTTATTGTTTCAGAATCTTTCAGCTTGAAGCTTTTAGGGGTGAAGTGTGAAATATTGGTGTCAATCTTGAAAAATCAACTCCGTTTTGGAGTGAATATTTAGAGGTTAGAATTCTTTGTCTTATATTCATATGTTTAGAAAAATTGTCGTACGCTTTTTTCTCATCAAGTGGGGTGATTTATGTAAAATGAAAATTAGGAACCACGATATTTCAATTATTAGAAAAACCAAGGGATTTCATAGTGTGAAAATCTTTGGCCTGGAATATTCTGGACACCAAAAAGTGTTGAAATTATCACACTTCAACACTTTTTTAACACCTAACTTTTAACAGTGTACATTCATCAAATTACAGTCAGAAACTGATCAACGAATTAGTGTTTCCATTTTTACCCGGCGTGATTATTTTTTCATTACAGCACAGCGTATTTTTTCATTTAAATTCGGCGTATTTTTCATTTCAATTCGATTCAATTAAATTGACTACCCTATACTCCATAAGAGTACATATTAAAAATGTACATTTGCTGCTTATTTTAGAAGCGTTAATCTTGAAAATAACTTTAGGATGAGAATTAAAATTGTATACATCTATTCCTCATTGCGAAATAGCTTATTTTTGCAATTACTGTTATTTTGTAACACAAGCTCATTTTACTACAGGATCCTTAAAATCGATTCCTGCGTTTCCTGTTTTGTAATACTTGTTATGGAGATTTGTAAAAAGTTGAAACACGCGTTCTATGGGGTACTTGTAAACAAAGTTCACAAGAGTGGCGTAACTCACTCAACGTTTCGCCTGACTCCATAATCAATAGGTTTAGTGCGTTAGACACGGAGATGGTGTTCTTATTCTCCTAATTTAACTTTAGCGCGGTCCGCGTCTCTTTGTCTAGCGGCGAATCGACGCTCGAAAAAGACGAGACGTTTCGTCTCGAGCGAGTTCGCCCGAGACCTGCGCAATTTGCCGGTAATGTAAGCCGGCAATTGGAGTCGCGATAAAGCACAAAATAGAAACATTTAGCGGCGGGCGGAAAAAGTGTGCGGAATATTGATTTTCCGGGCCAAGTTGACGGAGTGCCAAGTTGTCCTGTGGATGTTCAAACAGATGTCCCGAGTAAAAACACCATTTGCCGAATGAAACGCTTTCAAGGGCCCGACTATTAATGGTCAATATTTAAAATATCCCGTGGCGATGTTTGCATAGAGTAACTCGCGCCCGACGACAAGAAAGCTTGCTCAAACACTCAATTTGCGACCAGCGTAACCTTAACTCGAGCTGTCCGGATCGGCGAAATTTCGACGGAAAAAATGTGCGAGCTACACCGTAAAAACGTTTACGTAATATTACATGTGTAATCTAATGACTCGCAGCATGTTGTGACATTTTAGACATTTTTGTGTAAAATTTAACTATTATATAAAATTTAACTATAACTCGAATGGTAGAATTAGACAGAAAAGTTTGATGAGTAATTTTACCAACAGAAGTATAAGGTGTTGGGTGACAGCGCTGTCGTGAAATTACAATCGAATATATAACTTTATGCATTTATTTAGGGTATTTTTTTCATAAATGTGTAATTTTACTTCATCCGCTGTGGAATATCGTGTATTATTTAACACACATTTTTACAACATGTTCTACGCGACCGAAATAAAGGCCGCTGGCTAACTGTCGCCCCGAAGAAGTCTCGATCGGTTACGACTGTTATTTTCAGTTGTTGTAATTGAGCAAGTTCGAGTGACGTAATCGAGCAAGTTTCAGTAAGGTCAGAATGATCTTTAGTTTACAGTTGGAACGTTTTATTGTAAGTTGAATTAAGTTTAACTGCAGATGAAGTAAACAGCGAAGCCGCGGCAATAATTAGTAGACGCAATTGATCGTGGTATAATCATTGTCCTAAATATTTCAGGGGTGAAATTCAACGGGGCTTCTCTTCGGACGAGGGTAATTGCGAGAACCGTGGTCGACGTTTTGCAAAATAAGAACAAGTTTTGAATGCAAGCGCTGCGACGATTTTGGTTCGATTAAGTTTCTGTTTGAAAGGGTGGAGGCGAATTCAAGGCATTTTGCTTGCAACTCGAATTGGTCCGTGCAGTTGATGTTATTTTGGTGTTTGAATTGTAGCCGGCGCAGAAAAAGATTACAATAACCTCGGACACGTTTTCGCTCCGTTATTAGGCGTCTCTTTAATTCTGATATATCGCTTGCAGACTTCAAAGAAGATTAATAATAAAGTTTCGAAAGTAAATATAAAAGTAGCTCAGCTAAGAGTACGGCTAGGGTAATAATCTATAATTTAAACAGTTGCGCAATGCACTTCGAAGCATTTTTTATCAAAGACCTTTTGTAAAAAAGTCGAAGCAAAAATTGGCAACTTTAACGTTGCTTTCGTTGAAAATAAAGAAGCCTTACCCGATGAAACTTCGTTAACTTGTAGATATTGCATTTCAGATTAGTTGTACAGTTTTCTTCATAATTTTCGACATCTTTCATGTTTTCGAACAGTCGTTTTAGAAAGCGATCGCGCAACGGGCAATGTGTTCATTTAAAAATGGAAAATAAACTCTAAACAAGATATCGAGTGTCCCAATATAGCGTATTTTCAAATTGCGTCAGAGATGCTGGTTCAGATACTGCAAATATGGTAACACAGGAAACCTTAAAAAGTCGCAGTGTATTTTGAGCGTTGCTCCGTAATATTTGAATAACATGTATCAATGTTATTAAAATATCGATTGTTTATTCTCATCCGAGGTTCAAGTTTTAACTCAGTTTACATAAAAACCAGTTGACACTAGATCGATACTATAAAAAGTTCTTCCACGAAAATGACTGCCTCCAATTCGAAGCAATCTATCCCCATTTGTACAGAGTCTTGCTTCACCAGAAGAATAGTGTGATTTGCTGCAAAATGGAACCAAACCCACAAGAAATATACATCAAATGGTATCTTCACTTCATCTCTCTCTGGCGTCTTCGACTGGGTAACAGTGCCCATTCTCTACTTAACGACAAGACCAAAATCCTCGATCAAAATTCATCCACTTGCCGAAGTTGCACTTAGACCAAACATTGCCCGAGTTTCGCTCCAATTAGAGTCGCATAAGGCACATACCAGGTCATGCCTACCAAGCAGATTGGGTCCATGCCGCATCATCTGAAATTTCCAACCTCCCCAATCACTCGCCCTTAGGCTTTGATACGAGACGTGACTTTGAGTCCCCGAATGCCGCGACCTCCTGCCAATTAGCGTGCGCGCCAGCCCCGAATCATCACAAGTCCCGAAGCAAACATCTAAACCCTCGTCAAGCCCCCATTGCGTCGCTGCCGCGCCCGAAAATAATTATAAGAAACACTTCAATTAATATCACGGGCCGCGATAGGAAAAGCAATTTCCCTTGCCACCGAGGAGCGCCGGCTTATTCTTACCCCTGGCGTAACCCGATCAGAACTCAATCTGTTTGACAGGGACACCTTATCGCGGCAGCCCAGCGGGGTTCTAATTGAACGTCTTTTCAACCTCTAATCAATCCCACGGCGTTGTTCAAATTAGACGTCTAGCGGGACACGGGTTGCTGTAATTATCCGTCGAATTTGGCGAGTTTTTGGCGCACTCACCGTACGTGTCGCCGTGGCAACGGCGGTGGCACGGGACTGTGGAAGTTGTCCATCGTCGAGTACGCGCTGCGGTGATCGAGGCTCTTCTGCTGCTGATCATAGACGGCCGCGACGGCCGCAGCCTCGAGCTGGTTCAGCCGGAGCAGTTCGGCGTCCCGGGGCAGGTGGAGCTCGCATTGCGCGACGTAGTGCTGCGAGGCCAGGCCCAGGGAGGAGCCGCCCTCGCAACGTTGCTGCCGCGAAGGCGGCCGGTGGCCCTGGTACTGCGGCTGCTCTAGACCATCCGTGCTGTAGTGGTGGTGATCGTCGCTCCAGATCTCCAGGTCCCCCACCCCGGAGTAGTCACTGAATCCGCCGTTGCCCTTCACTGTGCCACCTTCATCGGCATCCGGGGGGCGAAGACAGGGCGGCCTCGCCTCGCGAAGCCGTCAGAACAATGCTGTCTCCACGAAACGGCTCAGCGAGTCCGCACCGACCAATAGTTTTGCGACCAGTTTCTGCAAGGAAAACGGGTTGAATTGAGAATAGTTATTATTTCGAACCTTTATTATTTCTGGTGTCTAGAAATTATTTTAATGAAATCTTGTGGTGTACGTCTTCGTACATTTAAATGTGTGATTGAAAATCTCATTTCAAAGATCTGGTATCTTTTATCAGTTTGTAGATGAAATTCCATCTTCATATAGATTATGTTAAAAAAACTCAACCGCAATGCTTGGTTTCATGAGGAAAATTACGAATGAATTCTCAAATCCTACAATTTTGAAATTATTATACACTCGACTCTCCTTAAGCGCATCTTCGTTAAGCACACGCTCTCTATAAGCGCACGGATTTTCTCTCCATAAGCGCACGGGATGTCAGCCACATTCAATCTATCGTTTTGGTGCGCAATTTGAATAATCGAAAACAATTTTTAGCTTACTTGCAATGAGTTATTCTATGTTCTTTGGGTCGTTAAAAACGAATCCGATGTCAGAATTACACAATTCTATATTCAATATTTGTAGTAAAAAAGAGAAATAACCTAAAGCTGCACGACGCATGCGCAGCGTGTTTATTCAGACGTTGCGCATGCGCAGCCGTCGAAAACTGTAGAACGTGCGGATAAGGAGTTTCCGGTCCCGAAGACGTGCGCTTAAGGAGAGTTGAGTGTATTCTACACTCCTTCGTTCTTTACTTCTTTATGCATCTCCTATGTGATCACCATTTTATAAAACCTTTTATAAAACCTTATTTAAAAAACATGTCAACAATTTTTTTAATTAGAAGGCATGGAAACTCAAACTAGAGTCTCCCAGAATTTCTAACAATTATTTCCAAGTAGCATATATCTTATATATCATCCCACTACAAACACATAGACATTATATGTTAGAATGAATTAATTAAAGGCGGTGTGGACAAACCCTATTATTATGGAATTATTATTATGGAAGATTCCAGCCCGATTCTCGTGGCAAAAAAATTCAATATTGTATGTTCCAACTATAACATCGAATCTCTTTTTTATGCCCCTTTATGGCGTACGAGAAGATTGCTAAATCATATAGATGCAGCTGTTAATAAATCAACAATTTCCCATTTTGCCAGAATTGCAACAGATACGGTTCTCTGTAAATATTGTTAGTGCGCTAACCTTAGTTTAATTTAATTAGTTTAATTTAATGTAGGCAATTTTCTGTTTGAAAATAAATAAATAAATACATATTTCTTCTAGATTTTCTGATTACGTGTAATAGACATAGGGTCCTGAGCTGAGGGATCCCCAAACAATGTACATTCTAATGGAACAGCTCGTTGTAAAAACATTCATGACCTAAAAACAGTTTTTTAAACTTTTTCATGGTTTAAAAACGCTTCCAGAATATGTTCTGTATACTTTAGTTATACACTCTTAGTTCCCCACCATTTATTGGTCATTCATTAGATATCTCAACCATGCTGTTTGATTACAATGCAACATATATCATTTTTCCTAATACGTGATTATCTGATTGAAAGAACTTCCCTGCATCACAATATAATTTCATCTTCTGACTACAAGAGAGTTCAAGAGAGAAAATAAAACTGTTTTGAATCGGTATATGAATAAGTTGTCGGAGAATGAAACCATATTGGAAACATGTATGCGGATGATCATCCTTCTACAAACAGGAGGTCTCTAAGAGTGCGGTGATTCTTTTGGGCGACTTTACTCACAAATTCAATAAATAAATATTTAAAACTCAATTTAGTGCTTTGTCCCTGAACACCTATGTATACATCAGGAGTTTATTTATAGTCGGGTAGTAACGTAGGTTATACGTGATAGCATGTTGTTGCGAATTAAAAACAGACTGCTAAAAATTAAACTAAAAATTAAACGACATAAATTGTTACGGTGACGTGGCAGCTCAATGCCAGAGAATCTATACCGTTTTGGTATTGTAATAATTATAATAATGTGTACCTTTACCAAATTTCTTGAAAGAGACACCGAAAATGTCTGAAATACAAAATTCAGTTCACTAAGAATACATATTTTTTAACAACTATAATTTGTATTGACACCTATGCTACATAAAGTCAAAGTACAGATAATAACATATTTTAATTGAGAGTACTGAAACCGTAATTGATATCATAGCATGATAACCCTACCAGTGAATAATATATTTTACAGATTTTATAAATATTAAAAAAATGTGTAACATATTTTTCATCACTAGGGGAGGCTGACATTACCAAATACTTCTACACTTTTTTCTCTATGTAATATTATTTACGTCCACCATTTCTACAACAAATATTGCATTGGTAGGGGGGGTGGCATATCACTTTTTTTTCGTCAAATATTATCCTATGTTCATACTTTTGTTTTAGTAAAATGGGATGGCCTAGAGCAATGCGTCTTTTTGCATCTTATATATGATTTATTCAACTTTAATATCAAATGTTTTTGTCACCCCCGTCCACATTCCGCCATCCACACACCTTCCCGTAATTGTTTAATATTTAAAAATATGTTTTGATTTTACACTGTTAAATGTTAGGTATTAAAAAAGTGTTGAAGTGTGAAATTTTCACTCCAAATTGGTATCTCGAAAAATCTACATCAAAGATATTCACACTGAAGAAAGTGTGAAATCTCTTGATTTTTGTAATAATTGAAATGTCTTGGTTCTTAATTTGTCATAATTCATCGCGATTGATGAGAAAAAACGATAATTTGTCTATTTACGCATGAAGATAAAACAAACCTATTATTAGTAAAAAGAATTCTAATCTCTAAATATTAACTCCAAAAACGAGTTAATTTTTCAAGATTGACACCGAAATATTTTACACTTCAGTCCTTTTTATTTTTTTAACAGTGTAATAATTATTTTTTACTGATAAGTAACATTTATGTAATCTGCAATCATCTTATGTAATTAGTTACACATATACGGTGATAAAATCATTAATTGAGGCAATTTCCTTTTTAAAATTCTTTCATTGTATGTATTTAGCACATTTGCTTTTATGCACCGTACGTTTGTTATTGCAGTCTTAAGTATATTTCCATCTACAATTCAATGCGAAATGTAAGTCAAAATTTGATCTCATTTAAGTCAAATTGACTTTAACCGACCTTTTTTTAAATGTAAAGGATCAATAATATAAAGTTGATGGCGCTGTCGGTATCTTTGGGAATAAATTTAATAAAAATCTTATTCATAGAAGAATCGTTTTGCCTTGGAGAAAATAAGAAGACGATTATGTCTGCGAGAGAGTTTTTGAATTTTGTCGCTCGGTACGGAGGATGAGTTCGATTTAAAAGCGGAATTCGGAAGACTGCTTGTCCGGATGTGTTGTGAGAAGCATGATTTTGTTCAATATATAAAATGCCGTAAATTCATGTTTGCTAATTTCTGTTTTTAGCTGCTAATGGTAACTTAGTTTCGTATTCCACTAAAACTTGCGTCCTGAATTGGGTTACATCGGAATGTGGTTTTTATAAACCGTAATTAAAAATGAAGAGAAAAAATCGCGACAAATGATGAGGAGTTTATTTACGAACACGAAACGCGTACTTCTCTTTAATTAAACTTTAAGAATACCAGCACACAATATTTGTACATTTTTCGACGACTAACTGCATTTTCGCCGTTGAGTACGAAAAGAGTAATAGCTAAAATTCCGATCAATTAGAATATTCCACCCGAGTGCTGATTTTGATAACGGAATATTAAAGAGTAAAACAAATTACGGTAAATTTCAACATGAAAATTATTCAAGTCAGCACTGAACGTGCCAAATGTCATTGTTTCGATTGCAAAATGCGAAAAGGGCGTGTTTTTTCTGGGGCAATCCCGGGATGTGACCTATTTAATAAATTGCGAAATCAACCGAAGTCCGCGGCCCGATTTTAATTCAATTGTCTCCGATTAAATGAGCAAATATTAAAGAACGTTAAAACAATTAAGCAGCAAATAAAAAGCATTACAAAAGTCACGTTTTTATATCAAACAAACAAACGGGAAAGTGAAACATGAGTACATTATGGTGACCCGCAAAATCACGGCGCGTTAATTTTCGTTATAAAATTAGCATTTCAAACAAATTTTGCGCCAGCGAAAAAGCGACGACCATAAATCGCGCGCGGCGCTTTTCTCCCGTGTCTCGACAACTCGGCGCATTCAAACTAGAATTTTAAATATCCCTCTAATATGTAAGACGCTCCGACATAAAGTATTTTAACGTTGAAAAAGTTTGGCGAACGATTAAAGGCGTCGATTGAATTATTTACGACGACGAGTGGCGCGGCGCTAAATATTTCACGACTGTTTACAGACGCGCAAATAACGATACATTCGAACGGCCTGAAACATTTATTCGAAATCTTCAATTTCGCCCCGGGCGGAATTTGCGCGAATTCGTTGCGCCACGCAATTAACGCGAAACTTCTTTTTTCGGCCCTCCGCGAAAATAACGAAGCAAACGCAAGATTAAAATAAGTAAATCGGCCGGCGCGCGTGTAACGAGCTTATTTTTGCGCCGACTTACTTTTTCGCTTGCGGCACAACTCGCGAGTAATTAAACAAAAAAATTACGCCGGCATTTATTTTACATACATTTAAATCCGATCCCCTGCGAGATATAACTTCCGCGAAAATAATCGGGCGAAAAAAGCGCGAGAGCCGCGCGCGTTTGCAAAAATATGCAAATGCGCGGCCCAATTCGGCGCCGGCGTTATTAAGCTTTACAAACAAAATTATTAGCCGGTCACGGCGAAAAATTGATTCGCCGCTCGAAGGCGGGACGATCACTTTTGCGCGCGGTAATTGCATTTGTCGCCCTTTGCCTCACCTCTCCCTTTGGGTCGCACGACGATCAAAATATGTCGCGCAGACCGCCGGAACAATTACAGTTGCAATTTGCACAAACTACGTCAGCGGAGATGCGCGCGCACGTCGTTTCCAGGCGCAAAAACCAACCGTCTACCAATACTAACTATCCAGGGCAACGTTAGCGCAGTATTGGCGACCAACCGTCGGCAGCCAATTCTGTGGCAATAAACGCCAAGAAAACTGCACTAAGAAAAATGGCTTTGCAAGTATTTCTATACTTTTGAATAACATTGTTGTACTGTACGCATTTCTGAGGATTCACTTTACAACATGCAATCATCAGCTACAACTATAAGGAAATGAGCAAGAAAAGAAATATCGATGCAATCGAGAAAAGATAACCTGCTACATGGTAGTCATATGGCTGTAACTCTTAAGCGCAAATCACTTAAAATTCGGGTGTAAAGAAAACGCAAAATGGTGTGTAACGAAAACGCAAAGTGGGGTTGTAATGAAAACGCACATTGTTAAAAATTGATATCGACGATAGATATGTAGATATGTTTGTAACAAATACAATACTTATAATATAACACGTCAACATTCGTAACCTACTTGCTTCAAATATTAAAGTATTATCAAATTACCTATTTACACAAATGTGCAAAGTTCCATTGGCCAAGATGGTTTTCCCGTGCTGGGCCAGGTATCGTAGATTCGTTTTAAATGTCAGAATCACGATGTTATTAGTCCTATACTAATAACTTTATTATAGAACTAATAACATCGCAATTGCTGACCAAATAATAACACAATTCTTTGGTTGATTTAACCAAATGTCCCTGTGTGAGATAATGTGCGTCAAAGCCATTTTTGGCGTAAAGTGGCCTACAGCTTTTACCAAGCTAATGTCCGATTTCAAAATCAAAACGGTAGTAGCATGGAATCAAATCATAATAAACACCGTAGTATTGATGCCAAAAAGGTTTCAAATTATATTGTTTAATTCTATGAAATTAAATTTTAAACCTATAATTCTTATTTTTTGTTAACTGTAATGCTATTTTAAATAGCAGCACAGTTCTCGAAATCAGAGATTCTGCGAAAATCGCCTAGAAAATGTCTGGAGATCTCTGGAAAATCTTAATCTCCCAATTATCTATCTACGAAGAATTTCCGTAGATGTCACGGGTATATGCTGTTAGGGTTAACTCTTTGTGTCGTTCCAACGACACAATAGTGTATACATGTATACACGATAGTGTACACATGTATACACTATCCGTACGACACATATCCGGAGAATCTCCGGAGACATTAGGTGGATGATCTCCGTAAGTCCCGTAGATGAGACGAACAATGAGACGTAGAATGAGATGTGAATATCCCTACACGGAAAATGTTTTGGGCTCACTGCGGTACCAAACAGTAGTATTGCAGCGCTCCCTCGTTTTAGGTTAACTGCGGTCTTACTTTGGGCGCGCTGTTGGCCGAAAGTGGGCTCATTGCGAGCCCACCGCGTGGGCGCCCAAGTTGTGGGCTCGCTGTGAGCCCACCTTCGGCCAGCAGCGCGCCCAAAGTAAGACCGTAGTTAACCTAAAACGAGGGAGCGCTGCAACACCACTATTTGGTACCGCAGTGAGCCCAATAGTATATTACGTTCGAGGGCGCCACCGGCGCCCGTGGCCGATACGATGTTTTTCACGTCAGTGTAGCATGCCGAAAGTGGAACGAATTAGGCTCTCGTGCCGAAAGCTGTCGCTTTCGGCACGAGAGCCTAATTAGTGAAAAACATTTTCCGTGTATATGGATCACCAACTGTTGAAACAATTGAATTATTCACAAGCCTAAAGAGTATAATTCATCGTACATAAACAGTAACTTTGAGAATGCAGACTTTTCGCAGACACTCGCATGATACTCGAGATAGTTTGTACAAGAGTTTGACTGTCCTTACACAAAAAGTAATCGTTGAAATGTCAAAGCTAAATTGGTAAGCAGTATTTATCTCATTTAAAATACTAAGTCTCCGTAATTTTCTGAAATTTAACTTCAAAATGTAAATGGATCAGGTGATTTCTGTTCAGAAATGTATTAACAGTCATATTTTAGATTCGAACATTGCTGATTTGAAAACTGTATGTTTACTTATCAATCCATTTTGGACAAACACTTTGAACACTGACAAGTTGCTCGACGAAAAAAAAAGAAACGAGAATCCGTATCACAATCACAATGATTACATTGTGAGTTGATACCTGTCATCTGTCGCGTATTATTTACAGGTGTCATGCCGTGAAATCAAATTGGAATACATTTAAGCGTGCGGTATTACGCGAATTCATACCACAGAAGAGTATAGTACAAACGCGCGATGTACGCTGTCTCATTTTGTTTGTTTTGTAATGAAAAACAAGAGTAGAAAAAAACTGTTTCGCCGCACGTGTTGTTACGGGGGCATTCTCATTTGGAGAGTCGAAAAATGGGTAAACTTTGGAATTTTTTCTGCGAGAAAACTAAAACTCATAGAAGCATGCGGTTTGGATGTTACGAAAATTTATTTTTTTCTCCATAAAAGATATTTTTTTTATTTTCAATTAATTATTTATATGACCGCCACGGACGGGTACATTAAACGTTTTACGCCACAAAGTGTTTCACCGCAAACACTCATGGGCTTCTTGTAGTCATCTGAAACAAAATCGAGTAAGGGGGTTTTAAACTAGACTAAATTCTCTGGAGGATGAACCATTGTCAGTGAAATTGTCGAAATCTAATAAAATGGCGACCATTTGAAAAAAAGCCTCATTTTTCACCCTATTTTTCTGTGTTTTCAAATGGTCGCCATTTTGTTAGATTTCGACCAATTTCATTGACAATAGTTCATCCTCCAGAGAATTTAGTCTAGTTTAAAACCCCCTCACTCGATTTTGTTTCAGATGACTACAAGAAGTCCAGGAGTGTTTGCGGTTAAGCGTAAAGCGTTTTATGTAATCGTCCATAGCGGTAGTGTAAATAATTATTTATTTAATATTTTGTTTGGCTTTTAAAATTTCGTTAGAAAGATAAAAAACAAACGCGGCAAAGCTAAGGACACCTGACTTTTCTCGTGACAGTCAACAGACAAGATATTTTACCAATGATTAATCGTTGTACGTTTATATAAAAAATCCTTAATTACAAAACTTCACATACGAAATACGTGAAATCAGTGCTGAGATAATTTAATTTTTACTAACAAATACCCTGTGATTACAAAACTTCACTTAATAAATATATGAAATGAATTCAGAGGCAATTTACGTAACAAATATCCTTGTTCATTACAATGTACAAGTGACAAAATACCGTATAATTGCAAATTTACATTAACAAAATATTCTACATTTTAATAGGGTACATATATGTATTCTAACATACATTTCAAAGTTTATTTAATACCTTGTTTGGCTTTTAAGATTATCTTACAAAGGTAAAAAATAAACGAGGCAAAGCTAAGGACACCCCACTTTTCTCGTGGCAGTCAATAGTCAAGAAATTTTACTAATGATTAGTCGTTGTACGTTTATGTAAAAAAATCCTTAATTACAAAATTTTACATACAAAATACGCGAAATCAGTGAAGAGATAATTTCATTTT
The DNA here is from genome assembly GCA_022817645.1 of Ceratoteleas bidentatus. Lineage (NCBI taxonomy): Eukaryota > Metazoa > Arthropoda > Insecta > Hymenoptera > Scelionidae > Ceratoteleas > Ceratoteleas bidentatus. The sequence goes on from JABFPB010002418.1 coordinate 19,497, forward strand.
TAACTAACAAATATCCTCTGATTACAAAACTAGATGTGATCCTACATGTGACTGTATATGTGACCCCACCGCCTGAAAAGCGGTACCATTCGTGTATGGAGCGGAACTTGGGAAAATGTGGTCATTATTGTAGGTTGCAGGCTGAGGAGGAAGACGGTAACGCTGAACTTATCCTTGCAGCCAGAAATGGCTACAAGTACTTGGGACCAATCCAGATCGAGTGAGGCACAATCTGCTGTAAGTAAGGCCGGGGGAGCAGCCCTCCTTGGGGTGTCTTTAGTCGCGGGGGGAGTCTGTAACCCCTACGTGGCGCGTCCTCGGGTGGCGGATAGAGGAGTCGCTCGCTAGAAATAGAGGACAGGAGGGAAATAAAATACCTATCGCGGGCCAACAGACTGGGGGAAGGACACCCTGAGAACAAACCGACCAACGATCGGTCCGCATTGTAGCCCACTGGCAGTGCCCTTACGGGGGCTGATGTGAGATTGCTCTGCCGACTTGATAGCTGCAGTGTATGATCAGTAGCCAGCCCCTTCGGGCCCTGATCTGGAACTACGTATTGAACTCGGAGATCGGAATCCGTGTTGCTTCGGGCGAGCTCCAGTCCGTCCGTGTATTCCGGAACTGGTAAAGTGGTAGATGGGCCCCGGGGAACTGGGGTATGTTAGATCAACCGAGGGTATACCCGTTCCCAGCGTTCCGGCCCACCCCCTTACGTACGATGCGCTGGTGAAATATTTACA
>JABFPB010002419.1:0-20236 GCA_022817645.1 Ceratoteleas bidentatus
TAATTTTTAGTCAAATGGGTTGATTGAATTGAAATGCAACTTGTGGGATTTAATTCTCCCAAAACTCAAGAATTACATTGTTCTCATTTCAGTTGTTCAATTTTGTTCACAATTTCGCAAACTGAAAAGACACTAACTCCGTGACTGCAGACACGTGACATCCTCTTAAAAACACACTAGTAGCATTGAATGAAGTTTCACCATAAATAATATATTAAAAAATCCCTATTTCTGAGGCAGCATAACTTCTCTCTCGCGCTTCTCACGTTACAGGTCCCCAAGCGAACTTTAGGAACGCATCGATTCCCACCCTTCTGTTCCCCCACGCGCTGAAGTCACTAGTTAAAAATACCCTACCAACGCGCGCTCACTTCCAAGCTAAGCGACCAACGACCATCTTTTATTTTAATGCAAGTACGGCGTGGTTAGAGTATTCACCGGCTACAATAATTTTCGATTTCTACGATTAGTGAATGTCCGTTGTTCGAAGTAAGGAGTATTTTTGTTTCACTGAAGCAGAGGACGCGAATCATCTACAATGAGTACAGACAGTATTGAGATTGAGAAGTTGTACAAAAATTTTGGTGTTTTGGCCGATGCCAAGGATAAGGTTGTCGAGGTAAGCATCGCTGTATTTCCTTTACAAGCAGAAATCCCGTCAGTTTCGCCATATTTTGCCAGTCTGGCTTTCCGATATAATTTATGTGGTTAACATTACCACACCCAAATGTGAGGTTACTTTGTTTTTTCTTCTTTGTGATTGTGATTGGTGTTTGTCCCCGACAAATTGTTATGTCGTTTATTACAGTCCGGAAGTTAGATAAATTAAAAATTATTCTGCTGGGTCATTCTATTTGAGTTTTACATAACATGTAATAGCAATGTTTTTGTCAATTGCAGTCTTTGAGTAAGACATTTCTTATTTATTTACTGTATATTGGTATCAGGAAGTTGTATCTTATGGTAATAAAAATACATGTTTATCAATTTTAATTACTCATTACATAAACAGAAACAATGACCATAGCCTAATAAAAGACATTGTATTTTGGCATGTTTAGTTAATGTAATAAAAAAAGTGTTTACTTTAAATTTATAAATTACATTGTTTTAATTATGATGTTTGCAATAGACTATTTATTAAATTTTTTAATTAAAATCTTTTTGAAGATTTTGATATGTTGTATTTTAATGTATATTTATGATATTGTTTAACATATTTTGTATATACATTTAGATTTTTGAACAGTGAGATGTACAAATAAATATTGTTGTATTATTTACATTATAAAAATACTTCACTGAATACTTATCAGCAGACTATACCTACAAACATTTAAATCTTTATCAAAATCCATCTAATAATAGGTATTTTAAAGATAATCACATTTTTTTCAATTTAAATATATCATTACTAATCTCAGCTGTATAATTCTTTTATGTTCAGCATGAAAAGGAGTATTTGGAAATCCTCACAGCTGTAAAAGGCTCTTCAAAAGAAAAACGTCTGGCATCGCAATTTATTGCCAGATTTTTCAAGCACTTTCCCAAATTGGCCGACCAAGCAATTGATGCTCATTTGGATCTCTGTGAAGATGAAGATTTGGCAGTATGTATATCATTTGTTTTTCATCATACTTTTTAATTATCTGTATTTATTCTCATTACATTTGACTTATTTTTACACTAATTGTTTTTTAATCAATGGAAAATATCTAAAAAATAATAATAAATTGATTGCTTTACAGATAAGAAAACAGGCAATAAAAGACTTACCAACACTATGTAAAGAAAGTAAGGAACATACAGCCAGAATAGCAGATATTTTGGCCCAGTTACTGCAAGCTGATGAACAATCAGAACTGAGTGTCGTGCATAATAGTATAATGACTCTCATAAAAAATGATCCTAAAGGTATGACTAATATTTTTTTGAAAATAAGGGTTATGTTAAACGGTTTTAAGTTATTCTATTGATATCTAATCCATGGTTTATCTTATTTTAGGAGCGATAAGTGGCATGTTTAGCCAAATTTTGAATGGAGATGATGCATCAAGGGACAGATGCATTAAATTTTTGGCCACTAAATTGAAAACATTAGGTCGGGATATAATTACCAAAGAACCCGAGGATCTTTTGATTGCTGAATGCAAGAAAGTATTGCAGGTAAATACGATTATTTTTATCTTAGGAAAAAGTTTGTTTGCCAGAGTTTTTCACATCTTGAAAACCCATTAGTTGTGTAGTATACTTCCTAATTAGTCAGAAACTTTTAAAACACAAAAACTAGCACTAAACCTAGATTTAACAAAATCAGATAACAGGTAAAATTTAATAATTTCCCTTGCAAATTATGAAATAAAACATGTAGAATATGAAACTGATAAGTTGATGTCATGAAACATTAACACAGCTGACAAATGGTACGAATTTGTCATATCATAATTTTGTACAAAAGTAGAATATTGTTATATTGAAAGACATCCTTCGTGATTAAAGAATCAGTGGATTATACTTAAGTCATAAATCTATATCTGGAAATAATAAATTGAATGTCCACATTTGCAGGTATTCTAAATAAAAAATGGGTGATTTATTCTGACAAGAAATGTGGTTTCAATAGCTGCAAAAATATAATAAATAACTTGGAAAGTTCAGGAAATGCTTTCCAATCTATTGCAAAAATTAATGTAATACAATGTCATTTTGCAGGATGTAACAGCTGACGAGTTTCACCATATAATGGAAATTTTGGCATGGACTAGATTAAGTTCGACTCTAAGCGGACAGCAAGAAATTGTCAACATAACAATCGAACAGGCTGAACTTAATATTCCATTCAAACATACAAATTTGGACCAGCTGAGTAGGCTTGTACAATGTATAAAGCATGCTCTGCCATATTTCAATGTAAGTTTCCTCAATTCCCAGTTACAAACTTTAAAACTAATGTTTCTAATGCAAAATGTTCTAATGTAATTTTTTATTTACAGTCCCAGATTGATTCTTCGAAATTTGTATCGTATATATGTATCCAAGTTTTGCCACATTTGTCACTTGTTGTTTCGCCTGATAGTAGAGATGTACAGCTGGAATTATTAAAACTTTTGGCTGAATTGGCTGAGTTCTGTGGACCCGTTGACAAGGCAGAAGAAAAAGTGCAGCAACTGTACAACACATTAATTGTAAGTTCCAAACATTCTCAAGTTACCAAATATTTTCAAATTGAAAATGAAACTTTGAACACCAAATAATGTTTTCAAATTTTTACAGACTTACATGCCTCTTCCGCCTGACACAGAAATGGTAGAGGTGCCTAAATTGCAATTTAGTCATGTCGAATGTCTCATGTTCACTTTCCATAAATTGTGCAAACAAGTTCCGGAATTTTTAACAAAAGACCCAGAACAGCTGAAGGAGTTCAGATTACGACTGCAGTACTTTGCACGCGGTATTCAAGGATACATCAAAAAGTTAAGAGAGGCTATCAACGGCAAAGGAGAGGACGAACTGAAATCCGAGGAAAACCAGCGCAAAGTAGTGGCTCTTAAAACAACGAACAACATCAACACTTTGATCAAAGATCTTTTCCATTCGCCACCCAGCTTAAAGAGCACGATACACTTCTCATGGAAAACACTCAACGCGGACAAAAAAGTATGTCATTATTTTTTTTTGTTATATCAAATATTTGTCGATCCTATTTATATTTATTTTATATATTAATGTATTTATATATAATATAAAATTAATTTTTATAAAAATATGTTTAATCTATCTTTTTTATGAAAATTCCATTTCTCTCTTTAAATCAAATATGTAATATTAATACATTTGTTACTATATCAATTTACTTATAATAATTAATATAAGTTAATATAAAGAATTATATTTATATTCGTTATTAAACTTAATTTGATATTGAACATATTTTTGAGTAATTTTGGAGGATGAAAAATATAAATAAAATAAAAATGTAAATAAATTATATAGATGTTTTACTAACAGACTTTTTGATTTTAGGGAGAAAAAGTGGTTACGGGGCAAAAGAGGCATACCCCGATAACTTTTGGAAATGATGGTGGTTCAAGCAAACGAACCAAGGAGGACAATAATAAGAACAACAAGAGAGAACTTTATACACCACCAAGCGGAAAGTACAGCTCAAGCATTTCGTCAAATTATGGTAAGAAACTACACCACATTACTGTTTTTTATTGAAATATGAAATGTATATATTATGAAAATGAAATGCAATGGCAAAAATATAGCGATTATATAGTAATAACATGGGTTGTGAAAAATTAGGATTTCTTTGTAAAAATTGAATAAATCGATTAATTTGATTTAATTCAATTTTTTTTTATTTTTATGATTAAAATTTTAGTACAAATTGAAACTAATTTGTATCGTTTTTGTGAATTGCAAATTCATGAAAGTCAGAAACAAAGTACTATTATGGTAATATATAGTCTTTTTTAATAAAAGCTTCAAATGTTTACAAATAATGGTTTTAGAAACTGTTTTCTTAATTAAATTTATATAAATTTCCATTTCAACTTATAAATCTTGTCGCAAAAATTTTTCTAAAGAAGACAGATTATGTAGATTAAATTATCTCATGATTAAAAGATACTTTTAAAATAAAAAGTGATTAAAATAATCATAACAATAATGTATTAACTATTCATTTTCTCATTAATAACAATTAACTTTATACTTTATCACATTTATCGTTTTTGTTATTAATTTTGTTTACGTAATTTCCAACATACAATAATTATACTACCACGTGAACTTACTTTCAATTATGCATTACTATTGAATATCATATTCACAAAAATAGTATTATAGCATGATAAAACATATTTTGATAGATATTAATTTATCTTGATTTAAATCATGATTTTCTTTCTTTCTTTCTTTCTTTGATTAAAATTGCGATTTTAATCATGACAACCCCAAATAATAAAAATGCAGTTTTAACATAATTTATTATTTCGCTAATTATAACATTAAATTGTCTGTTTCAGGAGGAAGGTCAAGGTTTCGGGGAAACAAATCTAGCAATCGCGGATTCCGACCAAGAGCTCGTGGTGGATGGAAAAAAAATTCGTACTAGTCTAGAAATAACGAAAAAAAAGCGTCTGAGTATTCTTGTCCGAGAACCATTTCAACGGAACATAGAATATGGAATGAAGAGAACAAAAACTAGAAATGGAGACAACATCGCTGTACAAATTTGAAGAATTAACGAAGATTCATTTAAAATTGCGATAATCGTTTATCAAAACGAAAACGATCCATTGAAGAAGTAACACTTACACAAAAACACTTTCCTTCCGAAGATAGATGCACATTAGATAATGATATCAATTGAATCTCATGATAGAGGAACATCTCACACAAACACCAACAACCGATTTGTTAAATCGTTGTCGACGGCGTTTACATTTCCTTCCATCGTACATCTCTAATCATTTTTACATGCATCTTTCTCTACATTTTCTACATAATTTTTGTTAACATTTCATTTATAGATATCGTTCAACATTTTCGTTCACATTTAACTATTAGCATACATAACTTGTAATGTAATAATTAACCATACGTTTTTTTTCTCTTTTTCATTGCATATGTAACAACGATTTTTTCAATATTTCGTTGGATTTATTTATTTGTTTTCTGGTGTTAATTGGAGAAATATCTCTAGTGACAAATAGATTTTTTTAATAATTTGTTTATTATGTGTATCGCTCATGTTCATCTCATGATTTTTTCTTCGTTGTTCTTTCATTTTTGTACAATTCTCTCGTTATTTTTAACGAACAGGGGCCCTTGGAAAAGAAGACTGGATCTAATGCAGGAATTTATTTTCAGGTGGAGCTAAATACTCAGAAGGTGAGTTCTTATAATGTTGTCTTTTTGATTTCGAGTTTCTAATGTATAATATAATTTTCAACGATGTTCTATGTTTTATTGTTCATACGTAGCGAATAATAATAAAATTAATTATCCCACAACAACTGAGAGTATCATTTCTTAATTTATCCCACCCATTCCTTGGAAAAGTCTCTTCAACTCTTATGTGTCTTATGTGTTAATCATCTCAACATTGAAGTGAAAAGAAATTTTGAAAAAATTTCGTTTGGTCAAAGTTGCTGTCCCTTTTAAAAATGTGAATTTCAGTAAAATTAATTGCTCAATCTTAGTATACCAGTTTTTTAATACTGAACTCGTGATTGATGTTTTGTGGAAACTAGTAATTAATTTTCATAGGATGACAATTTGAACTTCAAAATTATATGTGCTTATTCTAATCACAGAATTGCAATAGCTTGTAAATCTTGCGGAAAATGCATTACACTGCACTTTTAAAGAAAACCAGTGACGTAATATACTATGACTTGTGATAGACGTATGTAAAATCATATTTCTAAACTTTCTATCACATCACAACTTTCTTACTTTTTGTAATACAAGAATTAATATTCGAAGATATGAAAGGTGTGGAAGTTAATAAATAGTCTGCATTTCATTCCAAAATTAGTATTTATTGGTATAAATTGTAATTATGCAATGAATTAAATCTAAAAATATATAAGATCACAACTAATATTTTACATTTCAAAACCCATTGTTTGACATGAGCATATCATCTATTACTTTGCACATTATTCGATCATCAGTACTGCACGGATCAGTGGATTGTTGATCCGAGTCTTGGGTACTGACTATTTCCATTGCCTCTGTGTTTAATGCCAGTTTTGAATCCAGCTCAGATGAATCTGGCAACATTTGGAGAGCATGTTGCAAAATTTCTTGGACCTAAAGGAGAAGAGAATATTTGTTAATATAATACAATTACAATTATTAACTATTTTCCTTAATTTTCACTGAATTAGTCAATTACCTTATCCAAGTGCTTTTGGAACCGTAATGCAGTTTCTATTCGTTGTCTACGTTGTAATTCCATCATCACCCTCAAAGTTTCCCTGGCTTGATGTGGTCTGAATTCATTCAACAAATGGTGAATATGAATGAAAAGAAGGCTCAAATCTTCTACCTGCAAAATTTCAAAAATACCACATTTAGATCCCATAACATTCAAAGAATGATTTACCATGAATTCTTTCTTCAAATGAAAATAAAAAAGATTTTTAATCAGTTTTATGATAGTTTTTCAATTATGTACAAACCTTTTCTGCTCGTCTTGGACTGTCTGGACATTGTACAAGTAAATCTATTAAATCCAGAAAATTCACAAGAAGAGAGTGGTTCAACTTCTTCAATTCTTTTCTGCGATCGAAGTGTTGTGGGTAGAGTCGTTTGATGCCTTGAGCTTCTAGAGGTCGAATGATGGAATCTTCAACATTGAACATGCTTCCGAACATGTTGTAGCCATCTTGAACCGGAGGTGGAGGTTTCGGGGCTCTACCCCGCCTTACATTTTCATCTGTGTAGTGGTTAATATACTGCAGAGGTGGCAGAGGCAAGGAACTTACTTGAATAGTATCTGACTGAGCCATTGTGATGATTCTGCAAACAAATTGAAAAAAAAAAACCCTATAGTTAAGTTAAATATGGTAGCATCAGTAGTAATTTTCATAAAGCAGTCATTTCACATAAACATAAACAATGGTTAGTTAAATGACTCATTTTTAAATGTGCCTAATGCCTAATTGCATACACTTATGGACATCAGTCAAGGAATTTGCAATATTGTTCATTGAACAACTGCCATTGGTGATGTCAATATCGCACTTAATCGTTCGATGAATGAAGGTGATAGTTGCGGTAGTCAGTAAATTATAAATCCTATTATGCGTAAGGATAAAATTTCCTAGAGGGGAGGGGATGATTATAAAGATAACCTTCAAGCAATTGAATAAATATCAGTAGGGGTAAATTTGTGAACTAACATTATTTTTATTTTTTATAAACCGGATGTCCATTTATTGATACTATTCATCATTCATTGAAACATCAGTAACTTAAACTATAATTATCACATTCTTAATCAAAAATCAATAATTCGATCATATACCTCGAAATAAATATTACATTAAAACAATTTGACTAAAAACACAGACATTTCCTTGTCCAATCACTTTTTTCGAAAATGAACCTTTTCTATGTTTGTAAACAACAAAATGTTGACACTAATGGTATAAAACAAAAATTGCGAGGTTAGGTTTTCAGCTACTTTCGAAAACTTTGCATTCCCAACGCGTATTACCAACAATTCCCACCGTAATCTCTCTCAATTAATGCAACATTAACGAAAATTAACCAAAACATGCGTCTCACTTACTTTATTTAACAAATCTCCGTGGAAAAATACGCTTGACACATCTAATGCATTTCACGCAGTGCAGCATCCATGCAACTATATGGCAATCTGTGGGTGTTTACGTTTCACTCCGCCAGCGTTGCCAACTCACGCACGCTACAATTTCAAACCGCCGTCGCGCTTTCCTTGTAAAAAAGAGCCGATTTTACACAACTACATGGTCAAATGTACAAACACAAATAAAAGGTCACATTATATTTCAAGCGAAATGCAATTTACCCCGGCGATTACGAATCGACCGCTCGGTTTTTTGCGCGCCAAATTTGAAGTACGATTAGTCGGTTCAAAGTGCACCGTCGCCGTAAATCCGCGCGTGACGATGAAATTTCACGCAAGATTAGAAAGCAATTAAATTAGACGAAATAAACTGTGATATAAAGAGTCGCGGGCAATCGCGGCCCCGAAGACGTCTGCGTTTCGCAAGCGGATAATTAATTGTTGTGTAATTACTCGACGCGCGAAAACTGTGTTAAATTGATATCTTCATTAACTGCGATTACAACTAAAACGTTGTAATTAGAATGTTTACGAGCGATAAGCGCAAACGTGTGCGACTATCGGAACGTGTTAGTCAAGTTCCATCTCACTTGACGAGATGCTTTCCTTTTCCCGTCGAGTCCCTTCACTGGACCTTTTTTTCCGACCCAACACGATCCTTATTGTTTGACCATGTTTTTGTTTTCACTTTAGCGCACTGAAAACCCGATTCGATTTCGTACCGATCGAAATATGTCAGAATTTTACTAATGCCATGGAACTGATATTATCGATTAAATAATAATGGTGAATGGGTGTTAAAGGTATTGATTGATTTAATGTCGCAAAGTAAACATCGTACAAGAAGATAAGAAAATTACTGTGGGAAGTAAAGAAACGAAACGGAGTGAACAAAGCGTTTAATTAGCCAGCGTTATTGGTAATGTCGAATACGCGAAATGGAGATTGAATAAAAATATAAATATTCATGGAATAGTGTGAGATTGGAGGAAGAATTCAAGTGTTGCGTGCCGCGCCCTTTTTCGAAGATGCACCGCGATCAGAAGAAATCTATTGTGAAGAGGGCAGGGATGACCCCTTTCACTGCACCACGTTTCTGAGCGCGTGTATATAAAGAGCCGCGACAAGGTGGAAGAAGCGTGAGTACCGACCTATCATCAACTCCATTTCAAAGTCCTTTTGACCTTTTACATCAGCGTGCAATATTATGTACACTCTACAGGTAAGCGACTATTTACACTTTTTCATTAGTTTTACACTTCATTTTTTTCATTTTTCATTAAAATTACATCACTTCTTAACGTTTAGTAACATTTTTTTATATTTTTTTATAAAAATAAAATACTTTCATGATGTGACATTTAAAATGAAGTAACGCGTCGGCAGATGGTAGAAAAATGTATAATTAAAAAATTGAGATTAAAGTATTTGTTTATGTGGGGCCAACTGTTTTAGTTCTTTAATGAAATTTAATAGTTGTTGGGTTGCGAAATAGCATGTTAAAGAATTGTGCCGCATCGCGCGAAATAAATCTCCGAGCGTATAAACGATGATTTACGTGTCCTGTGATTTGTATTACTGCAAATATTAATTTATGGCACCCGTAAAAACGAACGGCGAGGCGGTAGTAATCAGGACAAATTACAGCAATAACGTTTGATGTTGAATGTCAGGCTTAACGCGTACAAAGTAATGTCAAATTGAACGCTATGTGATTTATTGATCTATCAGGATGTTTCAAAACGACCGTTTTTTCGTACAATTTTCATGGAAGGTAAATTCAACTTTTTTGTATTTTGTAATGTTTCTGTATTTTTTAAATATATTTTTGAAAAGCTGCATAGATGGAATTATTTTGACTTTTTTGTTTTAAAAAAAGATATTTTCAATAACTAATAAATTGGAAACAAATTTGATTAAGAAAATATGAAGTTGTTTGCATTTTTATAAAGAGTTATTAATGTTTCTTCACTGATTGCAAAATTGCAAAGTTGCATACATCCCAATCAAAATAATATTCCATATTTGCGAAAACCCACCGCATTTTCAATTACCACAAAATTGAGTAACTCCTTTTTCTCAATACACCTTAACATTTTCCCTCCATTAAAAAACATCTGCCCATTTGTATGTTAATTCTCCTCTCTCAATCTTCAAATAATTCACCGATATAAATACGCGCGAAATTCCTCGTCAAAGTACCGTCAAAAACGTTACAAAATCTACGTCGTAAAATGATTCCCCGTAAAAAAATCCATCTAAATCTTCTCAGTTTCACAACACATCTCGAGAAAATGCCGCATCCAATTTCTGCCGCGCAATTATAAAAACAATAATATCAAGTAGCATTGACGGCGGCGTAAAAATAGCCGCATAATTTGATAATCGTTTTCAATAACGCCGCGTATCGGCGGCATCTCGCGACCATAAATCTCGGCAGGATCGGGTCCCTTTTTCCTCGGAAAGTCGCGGGAAAGCGGCGCGGCGTCAATGAAAAAGCAACGGTAAACGTCGCGCGCGCCCTCGCAAATCGTCCTATCATACGCCGCGTTTGAACATTTGACCTTATCGGCGCTGATCGGCTCAGTATTCATCTTTCAGGTTTCATAACCGTCGCGCGCTTATTACGCGCGCTACTCAGAAGCGACTCCGCCGATCATTACCGGGACGTGTAATTCATATTTGCACACCCGGTAAAAATCAATGCTACCGATTACGTCAGCGTCGCGCTGACCATTAAGCTCACGCGGATCGTCGTTTTCACTTTGCCGCGCGACTCGGCCAGTAGATCCGATCGACTTTAGTCTGACAAGTGGATCAGCCGTATGATCGGTTGGACATTGCGTGTTCAAGGTCAATAAACAAACACAATTGCCAATTGACTCGCTTAATTGCCCTGTAAACAATTCTGAATAGAAAATAATCGAAAAGAATTGGATATGTAACCGAATTCCGGATTCATTTTAAAAGTTGAATAAGTTCCAATTTTTTAATTCATATTAATCTTTACTTAAATTTCGGTCTTACTGAAATTTGAAAGAATAGATAAGAATTCAAAATTTGTCATGGAAAACATCAATATCGCTGGACCAGAACAGAATAGAATACAACTGAAAATGATTTCATGTATTTGGATTCACTGTTCAATTATCGATTTCTATTAGTTACCAAAAAAGTTATTTCCATAACGCTTTCTCTCTTTTGAACTAAACCAAATCTCTCACCTAATAAAATCCGATAAAAAAATCGTGAGAAGATAACAGCAAAAGTCCGCTTGATATTTAAACGCGATCCCGCGGCAGCCGTGCAATAATTTAGCCGTCCAACATTTAAGTCGCAAAAATGCCATCTACCTTTGATCTGCAGAGGTGCACGAAAAGTTCGAATGCCTTTCATTAATCGGCACCTTATTTTCAACGCCACCCACCACTTTTCGCGCCGGCATTACGCTATATTTCATAACATAGAGCCATTTCGGATGACGCAATGCCACCGTGCGAGATGCAAGCCATCATCATCATCGTTATTGCTGTCCTTTGAAGACATTAGCTCGACTATTCCGCCGTTACTTTCACGAATTAAATATATACACATGTACACGTGCACGTGCACACGCCCGTGCGGGCGGCGCTCTTGCGCCAGACCGACGAACCCTCCATTTGAACCCATTTTCCGCAACAGGCGCTGGCGGTGGCCGTGCTCTGCGCGGCTGGGACACTCGCGGCCCCTCAGCGACCCGCGAGCGGCTCCGAGAAGGACGCGGTCATCACTTCCCAGCAGCTCGAAGTCAACTTCGACGGCAACTACGTCAATAAGTACGTTCAATCGCTCTTTATTTCATACAAAGCGATTACAATGTCATTCGACTAATTACAACGCAGGATTAACAATTCATTATACAACATTATCGCCCTAGAGATGTAACAGTCCTTGGAAGAGTTTAAGTCCTCGACTTAATGGTTTAAGTTCTCGATAAGACATGATTAAATTAACTTTCCTTTTGCTTCTAACAGAAAACGACGATTATGTCGCAAAATTGCAAGGGGAGAACTAATGGTATTGATTCAAAAGGGAAGTTGTTATAGAATCTAGAGGTGTTAAAACGATTCTTTTGGGGTAAAAAGAGAGCAACGTTTTACGAAGGTTTAGTTAACGTTTAATGTCCCGTAAATAGAAACGTTTTACCAACGTTTATTAAACGTTTCTTGAACGCTGATAGTGTTTAAAGAGCGTTTTTGTTCTGTACAAACCTTTTACCAACGTTAATTAAACGTTCCTTGAACATTGATAACTTTTAAAGAACGGTTTTTTTCTGTTTTGGATTATCACGTTGAAATTCTCAAAAATTCTTGTGGATAAACAACAATTGTTATTGATCCAAAAGAATTTGCTGTTATTCTTCTACTACAAGTTCCCTTTTGAATGAATAACATTTCCCCGAGCTTCTAAGTACTAATATTAACGCGATTTGCAGCTTCGAGACGAGCAATGGAATCAGCCACCAGGAGACCGGGCAGCCAAAACAGGTGGATCAGGAGACGCCCGTCGTGGTTGCACAAGGCGCGGATTCCTACACGAACCCCGAAGGCCAAGTAGTGAGCATCACGTATATCGCCGATGAAAATGGCTTCCAGCCTCAAGGTTCGCACATTCCGACCGCGCCGCCGGTTCCGCCTGCGATCGAAAGGGCGCTCGAGTGGATTCTGGCACACCCCGAGGAAAACGAGGGCCAGTCAAGGCCGCCGGCGCGAGGCTAGTCGGCCGCGTCTAACAATTGTACTTTTCCCTCCTGCTGCGCCACTTCCTCGTCTCTGAAACAACAGCGACACTCACGTTTATCCCCCGACTTTTCAGGCTGAGGAACGGCCGTCGCTCCCGGAATTCGCGCACGGCCATTGGCAGATTCGGGTCCCGGAACGGGGCCCAGGATAACCCGGCGCATCGAGACATAGATTAATGAATTCTTCTACGCGGTCATTGTTAGTTCGCAGCAGTTGCGACGACGCTTCATAACGCGAAAAACCAAGTAACCGAGAGCCAATTAAAGTCGACAGGCGTTGCGAGGACAAACCGACGTTGCGAGGTAGTCGCGCTCTATCTCTCTCACACGAGCGTAGTCGCTGTTAATCATGTCTTACTCAACGGTAGCATTTCTTCATTTGTGCGCTTCTCTTCGTTGACGAATGTAACGTTCTAGTGCTTTTTGTATGTAAATAAAGTTTCCGCTCTATCAGAACCGAGGACTGTTTATTCGCCGCCCAAAGGCTGAGCGACCTTTACCGTCAGTTGTCTTTGTCCCCCTCGGATACTTCCTCGTCACTGTCCCCACCCCTGTTGCCTCGTGTCCGCGCGAGCAACTCCTTCGCGGGATTGAATATGCCGCTTGTTTGCGCGTTGCAGATGTAGCAGCGAGTCGTCTTTCTGTATTGTTCCAAGGCACATTTCTCGCAGAAGTAATGCTTGCACCTGTAATGGCATTGGGTTATTGGGTTTAGAAATTAGATCCTTATGGCAGAGATGGACAATTAGATGTGTGTTTCAGAGGAAAGGTCAGGCGATGTTGGATGTTGGGATTCTCTTTCCATTGGAGAATTTTATGGGAGTTTTATGCTTCAAGTTTTAATGGTTGATTGTAAAGGTGTTTATGTGGTTTTGAACAATGGTTTGGGTGGTAAACATGGAGCTATCGTGTTTTCTTTATCTGAAACATATGTCATGTCAGAGCCAACTTACTTTGTCACGATTGGATCAACGAAACTGTTTCTACATATAAAACACTTGAATGGCAACTGGTCATCGTCGCTGTCAATTTCGTACTTTTTGTCGTCATCGTCACTGTCATTGTTCGCTCCAGTTTCGTACTCTCGTTCTAATTGCCATCCTAATTTGTAGTCAGATCTGTCGTGAAGAAATTTACAGCTGTCTGAAAGGAGAAAAATTGGTTGAAGACATTGAGAGAAGGCATTTGTTAAATTAGCTGTTTGCATTATAATGAGTGATCAATTACTGACGGCGGTGTTTATACGGATTTTTTATTTGGCAAGTAATTGACTTTGCTGAGAAAATAACTGTTTTTGTAATAAATAATGAAAACAAGCAAAATGAATATATAATTGCAGTTTGAAAAATTGCATGAATGTCAGTGTGCGGAATCGCTTTGATAAGCGAAATGTTAACATTCCAGGCAATCACATAAAGTGCTTCAATATTAATATAAATAATAAGTAAGATGAGTATTGATGGCATTTGAATCTCAATTGAAGGACTCGTGTATGTATCAATTATTCATTATTCTCCAAGGCAATTTTGCGATCATTTGAAGTGTTGATTTGTCAATACTTGGCAAATGTAAAAGTTACCTCCAAATCCACAAAATCCAGTTTCTTTGTAATCTTTACAAATGTCAGGCTGGTAATCCCATCGAACTGTGGCTCTCAGATTAGCAGGAGCTCGAATGGGTCCTTTCCTAACCATTCCACTGGAGGCATTGCCAGCAGCGGTATCTTTCTTTTTGTAGTATTGAGCATAATTATTCATACCACGATAAATGTTATCGTCCTCTTTACCTTCTAATTCCTGCAATTGTAAAACGTTTAGTTCAAGCAATTTATTTAGTGAATAATTTACTTATACTCCTTACAAGCAAGTAGTATAAGTAAAATATTTATGGTTAATTAATATTATGACTTCAAACAAATCAAATTAATCAGATTAATACAATTTAACAAATCAGATTTTTTTATTAAATGTGTTTAACACAATATTATAACAAATATGTAATAATAGTAATGCCAGTTTTGACATACACATTTTTATTTTATCAACTTTCTGATCATCTTGAATAAGAGTTGCAAATATTGAATTAGAGAAATGTCCAGTTATTTAAAAACAGAAGTAATTTTCTGTTTAATATTTCATCATTCTTTTCTACTTCATCATTTCATCATAAAGTAGAAAACATATTATTTCGGATTTTAAATAATTGAACGTTTGTGTAATTTCATACAGTTATCTCATTCTGAAATGAATACAAAATATTTTCTCCTAAAAGTTCGAATAAGTTAACCAAATTATTACTTGCAACATCATTATCATTTTCATTATTAAATGTTAAATTTGATAAAACAATTTGTAAAATATCATTTATTATTAAAGGAAAATTACAATTAACACTACAATTCACATTCTAAATTACACAAATGTAGTATATACTCTATGCAGAAATTACCATATTAAGTATGCTTTTATTCCATAAAATTGTATTTTGGCTTGAATAATCAGTGCAAAATATTGCTTTAAATCGTTGATTTTCTTAAAAAGACATTTGAATTAAATCACTTGATTTAAATCATAACCCTTTTTTATATAAATATATTTTCACACATGCACGTAAAGTCGAGCTTTACTCCCTGAATTTAGGGAGCAAAACTAAACTTTACTCTCTCGGGAGTAAAACACCCCCTCGGGAGTAATGTTTCGTTTTTCTCCCACAATTTCAGGGAGTAAAACTCGACCTCTACTTGCATGTGTAACGAAAAATATCGTTGTAACCTCGGGGAGTAAAACTCCATTTTACTCCCTTGGTTAAAAATATACTATTAAAAAAACTTGAAAACACTATTTCAGGATATTTAATTGTTTTCACAAAGGTGTGGATTGCAAAAAATTTTACCGGAGATCAAAATTCTGTCTTATGAATTTGTTTTATTTTAGTTTAAAAAAATAAACCTTTAAAGAAATAAAGAATGTATACAATCTACTGTAAATTATGGGATTTAATTTTTATGGAAATTATTTGGAATTGAATTGTATTAATTGCAAAAAACACGTTGAAAGAAAGCTGTAAATTACTTGTTTTATTCAACGCCTTCGCCACTTGGTTAAAGATTTCATTCCTCTTTTTGCAAGGCACCTTGCCAGCAATGTCTTTATCATATAATTCTGGCCGTTTTTTTATCTCCCGACACAACTTCAACTCTTCTTCTCGAGTGAATTCGTCGCTCATTCTGAAAATGTACTAAGATTATTATGTGTTTTAGGGTTTGTTCTGACATTCGAATGTCAGTAATCGTTAATTGTACAATAATCGTTAAAGTTAAGGTACCAGTTACTGACAGATTAAAAAATCACTCTTAGGGAATGAATAAGAGAGGCGTTCAGAACTAATTTTATATGTCTGTAGTTTTGAGGAAAAAGTAGTTAAGTCACTTTTTTGTGATTTTGAGATATTTGCGTTTAAAGTAAACTTTTGCATTTCTATTGGAGACCAGTTTTAATGTAAAATGAAGATAAAATATCATGTTTAAGTGGCAAAACTGGAATTTAAATTTTTATATGTATTTTATACGGAAACTTAATTGGTTTTTATTTAAAAAAAATACACTTAACTGGTTTTTTCTCCAAAATGACACTTCACTGGTAATGTTTTGTCAAAATTGAGCAAAATGTATATCAGATAACAACTTTCCGATGTTCCCAAATGAAAATATACATAAAATTATATCAATTTCCGCTCTTAACCAAATTTGTCCAAATGACTTAACGGTTTTTTCCTAAACACCACAGATATATATAGTTTTGTAATTTAAGAAACATACACGGAAGATTGTGAAGACTCATTTCGTACACTCTCTTCTCTCGGTGTTCTACAGTTTGACAATGACGTACATGATACGTTTCCTATTGTACTATAAAAATTGTATTTCGTTTTATTCTTTATTATATCGTTTTAATGTAAAATAATACTATTATCAAAATCTAAATCTTCTTGTGACAGAACGAATCTTTTAATTGGCACGTAGTATTTTCTTGTCACAAGAAGATTTCGGACGAAGCAAGATTTAATCTGTCGATACACTCTACACTGTAAAAAGTACTGGAAACTAGTTTCACGTTTTCACTGGAAAATTCCAGTGAACACTGTAACATGCTAGTGAACACTGTAAAATTCCAGCGAACACTGGAATTTTCCAGTGTACCTTCTCCTATAAACGCAGAATGGCGCTATGATTGATTTTTTCTGAAATATTATATATCATTCATAAATAATTTCTTAATCAACTCTTTTTTGCTCGCAAATTTACTCTTCAGCTATCGGTTCGATATCACTTTAAGGTGATGTTTCATATACCCGATTTCTGAATTATCAAAATTCAATGTATTGCAGGAAGTTTACTGGAATATTTCAAAAACTATATTAGATTTCATGACTTGGTTAAATCAGTAGATTCTCGGATAAACGCGGAACATTTTGCCAAAATTTGATGAATGTCGGTTATTATTTGGCTTCGTAGTTAGGGGAGGCATTTAGTTTCACAGTTTTCGGGTTAGAAATTCGTAATTAAAAACACATTCTCTCACTACGACTGTAATTCAGAACTAACTTCGATCAAAATCTACAGAACTCTTTCTGATTTGACCAAAATTCATTTGACTTTATGTCAAATGATTCTTTGTCTGTAACTTGGTTTACGGATAATTCTCGAAAAATCACTTTTGGCGATAAATAGCCACTTAAAACTTACTCCGTCCGATCGACATCACGTTAAGGCAATCTGCAACCAAAATGGCTCAAATTCGTCATTTGCTTCAGAAAGTCTTGATATTTCAATATTTTATTAATCCAATTTCGAGTTACGCTTCGTTGACTGATAAAATGCACAAAGTAGGTCAATTTTGGTATATTTTTCGGTACTTTAGGTATTGAAAGTGATATAACTTTTATTTAAACAAATTAATCGACATTTCGTCTTAAGAAATTCTTTATCATACATAGAATATTAACTGTGACAAATTTGAAGTAATTCGGTACCAATCTAATTAAGAAATTAGTCCAAATGCGAGTAAATACATATCCTTCAGTTTTATTCTCTTTATTATTTACGAATAATCTGCGTAGATGAATATAGATTTAGGGGCTATGTGTTATTACGCAAAGCCTGATTTTGTTTTCAAACGTGAATTTTTAAAACCATGTAAAACCCATCAGAAACCATTGGCATATAGAAAACACTAACGAAAACATCATAGACAAAATTAATTTTGCACGGAATTATTAATAAAGTAATAAAACCAACATGCTATTACATATGTACTCAAAAATCACTAAAAAATCAAATTCTTAAGGGCAAACCAAAATTCATGAAAAATCGAAAGAAATGGAAAAAAATTTTATTAAAGTTTTAGATAATTTTAACCCTTCACTTTCAGAGTGAAACCGAAATCTCCATATCTGCATTAAAAATTACGTGTTTTAACATTTTGATTGGGAATACAGTGTAAATCATAGTATTTCCAAACATTAAACGACATTATCTCGAAAACTTTTTTTACAGTCTTCTCGGCGTAGTTTTTCTTAGCCAATTTTCAGCTGAATAACTTCAGGCTTGGTACACATAATCTTCAAAGTATTCTGAAGCATGTCTAAAGCCGGATTTTCGATTAAATTTTTAATAAAATCGGCCTGTTTTGTGCATTCTATCACTCAACAAAACATAACTCGAGGTCAAAGTAGAAAACTAGAATCCCGTATTTAGAAATTCTAGATTATAGAATGAGAATTAACAAATTACACCAAAAATGCCCTTTTTTCGAAATATTTTAATTAATAAAAGGAGAGGGGGAATATTTTTTCGAGGTTTTGTTCATTTTCTTTTTATTTACATTGATACAAACAAAATCGAAATTTCAAGTCATTCGGCTGAAAATTACGGATTTTATCCATTTGGGTTGCACCTCCGTTTACCCCTAAATCATATCGACCAAAGTAATGACAAAAATTGCACAAAACATGTTACACTAATACTAATTTTTGAAATGGGTTATTATAAAAAGTAATTACTGTAAATTTTAGTTTCAATGTTTTAATTTAAATATTAATTTAAAAAATTACCTTCTACCTTCCAAATGCGGTAAAAGAAATAGCATTTGTTTGACAAACTGTACTTCAGCATTATCTCTTTGGCAGTCGGATAGTCCACTTCCCGAAGGTGCAGATATTTTAAATTTTGCATTCAAAGTTTTAAATTTTTGGCGTAAATGTATCCATCTTTTTTCAATAACGTCATCTATTAAGTATTTAATGATGAAATATTAATAAGTTTAATTAAATACAAATTAAGATATAACAAATGTTGATACTGTACAATAAAAGTAATATTAATAAAAGTAATAGTAAAAGTAATATTAAAATAATCAGTTGAAAAAATCGATCAGGAACTATTAGATCCACATAAGCGTCACTGTCAAAAACCGCACAAAACGCAAAACGACTACATTTTACAGGAAATTTATTTATATAATATAAATAATACTATACTATATTTAATACTATATTTAAATTGATACTATATAAATAATTTTTTTAATAATTAGTTAATTTATTTGTATTAAATTAAAAAATTAATACTCGCCCCCGCGGAGTTTCGAACGAGATTCCGTGATATTGACCTGCGATGTTAGCCACTGCTATTGAAGCTCTGATATCGACTAAAAGTCGAAAGCCTGTATCAGACAATACTACAGACAATGAGTATACTATGAGTTGCAGATCGTCACCACAGAGTCTCAGGTACGAAACTACGCGGTGGTCAGTTGGAAATAATATAATTTGTTTAACTTAATACAAATAAGTAAATTAATTATTTTTTAGATTTATGTATCGTTCACATTTCCTTCATTTTTCGTTCACTTTGAATTAATTTTTTAATTCATTTTTTGTTCATTTTTTTTCGTTCATCGATTTCATTGTGGCCATTCATAGCGGTGATATTCGTTTGCGCCGATTTCCTGATAAAATGGCCTTATCATGCCATCATTTGCGCCGTCGTTTGCGCCGCTTCGTATATCATCTGCGCCGATGGTGATAAGGCCCATTAATGTATTTTT
>JABFPB010002420.1:0-20236 GCA_022817645.1 Ceratoteleas bidentatus
ATTCCATTTTTTAAATATGAAATGAGGAATATCCTTTTGAAACTCAAACGGAACTTAAACAGACAACTACACTATTCAAGAAGAACTATTTTCTATTAATATCTTATTTACTTGTAAATAAATGAATTATACATTCAAAATGAATAAGGGTTGTTATTGGAACTCAAAAAAATAATTTATGAGTTCCAAATAAATTCACTTTACCATAATTAGTTCAAACATAATTTATTTGAAATGGTACCAAATTAATGATTTATTTGGGATAAATAAATCTACATTTATCTCAATCGGGAAATAACCGATTCTAACTTGCTCCTCGCGTTGAACATAACCTCAAACCCGAATCTTGAATCAACTCCAGATGACTCTCTTCCCATTTTGCGCGTTCCGCAAACACAGAATCGTTCGAATTCGCGCAACGGTGCCGTTGTCTTCGTCGAGCCAATGAGCTCGGCAACATACCGGCGTTACCTCGCAGTCAGTCAATAGTAGCGGGATTTGCATAAACTCCGTGGTTGAACGAGCTCGTCTCCTTCCCTCTTTCCGCGTCGCCTCCTTTTTTCTCGCTTTCCTCGAGCGTGAAAGACACCACCTCGATCGTCGGCTGCGCAATTATAAACTCGTTTCTGTCTCACGGACGCGAACCCGGGTACACCGGAAAGACACTTTGAAGCTGCACATTACGCCTCGCAGTCTATCGAGCCGGCGTTAATTACCGTGGAAAAATTGCTGATATAATCTCTTTAACGCAACAATATAAGGTAACGCGCGCAAAGCGCACGCTAAATCATTTCTGAGCCTCGTTATATTTTTGCCAGGATAATCGCGCGAAGCTACGGCTGAACTCGCGCTGAAAATCCGCGATAAAAACTGGTCTACGCAACGGGAGGTGCATTTAGAGCGCGGTGTAAAGCTGGCGCTTTTGATAATTCATTGGGCTACGATGCAGAAGAAGCAAACTGCAGTTTTTTAAATAATTTTGTGCATGTGAAGTAAGGAATGAGACCGTTGGAAAGTATTAATTTGATTTTATTTTGTCAGGCAATTCTTTGTTTTTTTTTGTTCATTTTCCGACAAAAAAGTTGGTAAACAGGATTCGGCTATTCAGAACCGAACCCTTGTTTTTAAAGATTCAAAATACTTATCATGCTGATCAACGCAATCGATTCAAAATAGTAACTGTAGATATTTATGTGTGTATATTTATTTTAGGCAGACGAATACAGTTTCGTTTGAGATAGTCATCTCAAATCAGGGTTATTCACTTTAGAATACAAATTAACAGGTGTTGATGTTTCGTTGGGGTGTTAGTATGAATGATTTGACAAGATTTAGATGTTTAGAGGTACTCAGACCATGCAACTGTTCCGCAAGACAGGTTGGGGTGGACGAAATCAAAAGTGGACTTTCTCCAAGAATAACACAAGTGTATAAAACGTCACTTTATTTACTAAATATACTGTATACCAGTTACACTGTTAAAAATGTCATGAAATTTAATGTAGAAAATATAATTTAAAATATAGGATTTCTTTCATCGGTCGGAAACTGGCCACTTTTCTTATCTGTTTATTGGTTATGGAATATGATCATTTTCATGCGCGCATAATAAAAAACATGCTTTTTCGCCAAATACGATCTACTGCGCATGCTCTCAAACGCTTACATATGCTAAACTCGACTTTAAAGGCAAACCACTCGAGTCAGTCTAAAATTTAGGCCCCAAATTCATAAATCGGGCTCGATCGGTAATGACAGTGACGGGCCCACGCGCCGCCCAATGGAGATGCGTCCAATTATCTCCATCATCCTGGCGGGTGGCTTATCATGTCGGCGATTATTATTTTCTTGCACTGCCGTGTTTTCTCTTTGCCTAAGTGCCAATATTGGCGGATACCGAAGGTCTTAGGAGCGATATTGGCCGCCGAGCGGCGCGCCTCATAACGACTCCTTAAGCCGACGACGACTCACTGCTATTTCTCTTTCGAATGCCGATAATAAGAGACCGGGCCAAATTGGCAGCTCCAGGGCGAATTCGGCTCGCGTAGACCGACGCGCTCCTACACTTTCTGCCTCGCGTGTTAAGTCCTTTATTATTTTTTATCGACAAAACGGCGAGGGAGCCGTCGACGCGATTCGTTATTCTATCCTTCAAATATCAAGAGCAATTTCTGAACAAATTTAGAAAAATAGCTTGGTTACACATTTATACAAATATTTTTTAAAAATGTTCCAACAAAATTCTATTTTATTTATTAAAAAAATGAAAGTGTAATTTGTTAGTAAAAATGGGTAAAGTAACACCTATCTACCGGTAGTTTCCAGAATGTAGTTGTAAGGCTGAAAAGATTGTGAGAGAATAATTGGAACTGATTTTTTCAGGGATCAAAAGCACCCATTAGCGCAATTGAATTAGTTAATGTCAACGTCATTTATGGGTCATTTTCGGCTTATTCGGCTTATCTTTACATCGCCACCGAACGTCCCTCTCGATTTTGCGATACAGCATTATACGACAAACATAATTTCGCGTTGGAATGAGAACTGTATGTAAAATTGGCAGTTTTTCAGCTCTTGTGCACGAAGTAATCCAATTTATTTGTGAAAGAGTTCATATTGTCCTCGGCGAATGAGTGGGGTGGTGAACGTTGCGTCTATTGAAAGTGCTTGTAACCGAAAACGATTTTCTCAGAATTTTCGCCGTCAATTCGTATTGTACTTTGATTAATCTCAGTCAGAGAAAATGATTTGCTTGTAACGAGCGACAATTCTGGTTATGATGCATGGAATTATTATTCAATGGATAGAATGCTTCGAGGAATGTTACCACTTTCATTTAGAAGAATGAAAGAGTGAGAATGGTTTTTTTGGTAATAGAATACACTCAATGCTGAAGGGTGTTTAATGTTCAACGATGGTCTGTAAAAATGCACGAATGTTTCTTGTGTATGATAATTCATTCCACAAAATATTCATATCATTTTCTAATCTATTTGATTTATTTGTGTGAAAATGAATTTGCTCAATTCCTATGATTAACAATACATTTAGAACTGATATCCAGATATTACTTTCATAGAAATATTTTTGCAGCACTCTTACATTTGAGAGACATTTTTATTAGGTTTACATTGTTTTCATCACACTTCACTGATCCTGTAATATAGCATTTGGACTTATATCTGAAGTCCATATGATCTGTCGATTAATTCGAATAAAAATAAGAATAATTAAAAATATTAATGCCGAATAGCTGTTAAACTACATCTAAACATCTTGTTAAGAAATTACGTGGGTAAGATTTTTTCAAAACATTCTCCTGTTATCACATAATCTCACTATAATTAACTTTAAAATATTGAATATTGTACACTTCATTAATTAAACAATGAATTGTACAATATTCATTGTTTACGATACTCTTTCAGATTTTGCTTTACTCCTTTCAAAACTTTCTCTTATACATCATAGCGATGTTAAAAAACAGAAGAATTATTTTGAAGTTCTATTTTCTTTATAATTAATCTTGAAATAAATTAAAATGGACTTATCTAGATATTTGAAGTAATTTTTCTTGTTCGTATATATTATTTTTTTAACATTGCATTTTATTTGATTATTTCATCTTTTGACTATCCTAAAAAAATATTTGATAGAAATTAATAGAAAAGAATATGACTGTCGCCTCAATAGCAGTCATTTTTAAACTTCCGGAATTCAATTAAACTACTTTGAACGCCAATTAAGGAATTCAAAATATTTTTTGAATTTTCATTATTATTACATTCATAACATCTATTTGATTGGAATTGAAATTAATAGAAAAGACTCCATATTTTTTGTTGAATGTAGATTGAGGAATTTAACAAAAACGGATTCATTTTCAAGAATTCAAAATTTAAGAAGTAATTCCAAATTCAGAATGACTGGAATAGAACAGAATAGAATGGAATCGAGAATGAAAATATGGATTCGAAATCTTTACACGAAAGAATTCATTTTTTCACTCCCAATTCATTTCTCTTCGTATCTGTGAAATTTTTTTTGCAGGGTAGCTCCTATGACTGTCATATTCTTTAAGGTGGAAAATCCGCAGAACCTTACAACCTAACGATTTGATGAAAATTTAGTATGTTGTTAATTAGAATACGGAGAATCAATGCTAAAATAAAAAACATAGGTAACCTGACTAAAATCTGAGAAAATGACTTTCGAATTTTGACATTTTTACTTGGTTTCAAATGGTCACTATACAAAAATACCAAAATTCGATCGCTATTTTCTCAGAATTTAGTCAAGTTACCTATGTTTTTTATTTCAGCATTCGATTGCCAGTTCTTTGACTAACACAATTCTACTTTTTTATCAAAGGTTTTTCATTTTTTCCTCGAACGCGAATCCTCAGGCTCAATAAATAAATGAAACCCCCCATACATAGATCAGTTCCTAATCCGCTACATACCACCCCTCTTCTCCCTAGCTCATCGCCCTCCACCCCCTCCCCTCTTAAAATCCCGCCAAACCCCGACCGCAGCCAATCGCGTAACAGAATAACCGGTCGCTCCTGCGGCGTCGTCGCCGGACGTTAATTTGCGCGCAGCGCAAAGGGCACTCGACTCCTCTTTGTCGACCTTTCCTCGCGTTCTTCGCGCGGCTCTCCGCACCTTGCAAAATGGAAAACCGAGAAACAAGAGCGCAATGAACCTGTCTCGTGCACCGCTCTTCGCGCCGCGGAATTTTCCTCCCCCTTTCTCCCGCGGCGCCGACAACAATGCCCCCCCCCCCGGTTTTCGGGTTTTCCTGCGTACCCATTCACGCAATGCAGACAGTGGCTCCGCCACTTCCGCGGCCGACTTTTACTCTCACTTTCGGCCGGCGATCCAGCCGTTATCGCGACTCGATTGAAACGGGAACCTTGAAACACGATATTCGGTGGGTGTCGACGTCGAGAAGTTGTAAATAAGAGGAACACGGCACCCGAGGCTCGTGGGATCGTCGTGAGTAACGCGCTAAAATAGATTGAAACGAGGGGACACGTGCGTTACCTAATAGAGGACGTGCGGGGACACAATGCCCCGCGGCGGCGCCGATAAGAGGCTGCCGGATTTCGCGACAAACGGGTACATATCGGGTTAGTCGGATTCGGGTGGTTTCGAGGTGGACTGGGCCAAAAAAGAGAATCAATGAGTTGGGATTTTTGAGTAAGCAAGGATGAGTCGTGGCGGCTCAGCGGGTAAAGTCGCATACTGCAACTTTGGGGACATGGGTTCGAGTCCCCTTGCTTAATATTGTTTTTTTTCAAAATAATATTTCAGAAAAATATTTCTGGTACATTTATGGTATATTTTCAGGTGGCTGAGTTGGTTGATTGCAGAATAAGTAAGGTGGACGTCTCCGAAAGAAATATGCTAATCAGCTCCAACGGTGTTGAAAGTTGGATAAACGTTTGGCAAACGTTTAGCTGAACGTTATTGGCAGGTTTATGAAATGCCTGGAAAGGGTATTATACCCTTCCGAAAATATAAAGATTTTCGGAAGAATTTGTCTCAGCGTCGGCGAATGTGTCAAATTTTGCGATATTTTTCAAAATATTTCATAAAATTATTGAATACGTGAACGTTGATAGAACGTTTACTCCCGTAACAAAACATGTCACTCAGAATCAAATTCAAGCCTCCAAAGTGCCAAAAGTCCGACCTGACACTGAGTCACAAGCTTGTTTGCATTTATATATAAACAAGCTTTTCTTGTTGATATCGTCTAGCATACGTTTTCACAAAGATTTTAAAACAACCTCTCCGGCTGTGGATGATTAGTCGGTTCTCTAAACTATTATACACCATTTGGAATGTTAAGGAAATCTGCATACAACGTTCAAAGAAACGATCGCCAAGCGTTCATTGAACATTCAACTTTGTTGGGAAGATACTTTCAAATGCCTTATCATGATTCTTTGAACTAATCGGTGGAAGCATCAATGGCATATTTCATACCAAGGGTGCAATAGTATATTTCGTACTAAGGGCGCAAAGTAGGTTTATTCGTCCGAGGTGTGAACGATATTTTTTGTATAAAACTTACTTGTATAAAAAATGAACGTTTGAGTGACTGCATAGAGGGAGCAAAATTGTTCTTTTCTGGTAATTCGGTAATTCCTAAATAAACAGGCAGAAAAGTGGCCTAAGGGCGCAAAATGCAGTTTTGTTCCCAAGGGCTTTTTTCCGCCTGCTCAATTTTCCACCCGAGCAGAAAACTTTGCACCCGATGTGCAGGCACGAAAAAGTTCGTTTTCATCAAGATTGGCACAAGCAAGAACTCATCATTTATTGAACATAAACGCATTTTCCATTGCACATGAATGCATCATCCAACATTACCAGTGTCATATTTTTGATTAGTTATTGCACTGCTTTGTGCTCCGACCTATATTATACTCAGTATACTCAGTTTTACAAATCATGCCAAACTCTAAATAAAATTAGAACAAACAGTAACGCATCAAATAACAAAAAAACATGACAAAGAAAAGGAAAAGTCTATAACAAAAGCCAATGCTCGCCCAAGAATGTTGTGCAAGACGATATCAAGTGCAGCACGAGCAAATCAAATTCGTTGCAACTTGATCCAGATAATATAGAAAAAAGCTGCACGATGTGTTTTGCGTGGCAAAAATGCCGCATAAAGTGCAAGACTGGTCTGGCTGAGCGAACATCGAATCAACGCGACATTGTTACTTTTATCTTGCTTATGGTGGCATTTTTGCGATCTGTGCTGTAAAAAAGGGCACCTTCGATACGGCCATCAATTTGTGTTACAAATATTATAAGCATAAATTAGAATGGTGATAAGATAAGGCGTGAAGTAAGGATGGATAATTGTTAGATAACAGCTGTTCTTGGGATAATTATTATCAATTAAGAGATTGATTACTGCATGGATTTGTTTGTTTTTTATGCAGGCCACGACTGATTTCTTCACATAATCTACAATTCAAAAATGTTCAAATTTGTTAATTAAATAATGTATATAATTAAGATATAATTGTATGATATTTTTCAACATTGATTGTTTCAAAACAGATCATTCTTTCGCAAAATAGTACAATGCAAATAATGACAATCGTAAATTATCATTATAACTGTTAATAAAAAGTTTGAATTTCTTGTACTTCACGATTCTAAAATCACACCTAACAACATCATTTCATACTTTTCAACCATTACACGAAATTTGCAACAAAAACTGTGACACGAAATCTCCGAATCTCTCGAGAACAAAACAATCCTTTCCCCAACAAAACCACCGCAAAAAATGACATCTTACGAAACGCAAACCTATAAATAAAACCGACCGCTATTCGCATCAGAACGCAATTTTACATAACAATATTGATCCGAGCATTTAACCTTTCAATCGTCGGCCGTGTCACTCATACTCGCCACCCACTTCCGCTATTTCCAAATTTGCCAAATACCCTGTCACATAACCTAAAACCACTTGCCACAGGAGCCCAAAACCGCGAAAAACAAAACACCGAAAACGGGGGAAATTGGGCGAAAAATCGGGCCGTTATCGATCGGCTGTGCCGATTTTCGTCGCATGGAAATTACCGAAATAAGTGTTGCAACTTTTCGCGCGAATCGCTCGAGATATCGCAAAACACCGCGCGAATCGTTCCGATCTCGGTTACTTACGATTGTGACTGTCGGCGATCGGGTCAGGAGTCCGCCGGAGACCCGGAGACTCGGTTCCTGGGGGTCGATTCGGGGGGCTCCCCTAAGGCGGCGAACGCGTGCTCGTTCGGCGCGATTTCTGGCCGCGCGACAAAACCAGCCGGGCGCCGAAATCAGGCCGATTGTTATTCCAGTCAGACTCCGGATCAGTTGGCGTAAACACTGGACGCCATATTTGAAAAGCACCTGTCAGCCTGTCGATAGCGGCGCCGCGCCGATGCCATCTTGCGGCATTTTGAACGCGCGCGCCAAACGCCGGCGAGCGCGGGTGGGGGCGCTAGTTGTCGGGAGCGATTGCGACGAAGCGCGCGGGAGGGGTTGGGGGGATCATTTGAGACGGTATTGATTGGGACTTGGGACAGTCGCCCTGCGAAGAGTATTTGGGGAAGTGAAGAGAAATAAGCATATTGTTAGAGCTTATTTTAGATAACACAGTTTTAATATATATTTTTTATTTATATTATTATATTTTATATTGTAATATATTGTGTTTTTGAGTATTATGATTCAAGAAAAATGTATGGTTGTATAATACAAATGTGCAATTTTATGATTCTAAATAAAGCATTATATTTATACAATTCGTTTTATTAAATTATTAAATGACACTACTTTTATCACAGAGAAAGTTAAAACACAACCCTTATAGAAATAAATACTCTGAAAAATTCTGAAAATCTCGGAAAAAATCTGACAGTTCCAATTATGATTGATTTTCAGAGATTTTCAGAGTTTTTCCGACTTAAATTATAGAGTCCATAATTCTCTTAAAACCTTTTGAAACTCTGAAAATTTCTGAAATTCTATGAAAAGCTCTAAAAATCTATGATCACTCTTAAATGTATAACAACTTTGGCCAAATGGTTATACTTCCAGATTTCTGCTTTACAGGTCGTGGGTTCGAGTCCTATCTATGACATTTTTTTAATAATAGTATCAGACTTTATTATAGATTTTCTGAGAGTTTCAGAGTGTTTCAGAGATTGTTCAGAGAATTACGGACTCTGTACTATAAGTTTGAAAAACGTTGAAAATCTATCGTTATTGGAACTGTCAGACTTTTTCAGAGATTTTCACAGTAATCGTCTGAGTTTTTCAGATTATTTCAGAGTTTTTAAGAATAATTTTCAGAGATTTTTAAGAATAATTTTCAGAGATTTTCAGAGTTTTTCAGAGTATTTATTTCTACAAGGACATTGTTTTCAAAACTAGTACTAATTGAATATTTGTCCATGAATAACGTTATTTTTTATTACATTTTCTTGAAGTAACTCTTATATATCTTGACATTTACAATTGAGTAGAAGTTTATATGAATAATTTGAATTTGGCGCGCGAAGTATACGCATTTCTGATTCGATCGCCCGAACAACATTGAAACATAACCTAAAAATAATTTTGTGCGAAAAAGATTGGTTGATTGGTTCGTTAGAACCACAGTATCTAAGTACTCTCCGATTGTAAAAGTTGTGACTGTTTGATCAATAGAAAATTTAACAGAAATAATAGATTAAACATTAGTTATTGATTTACAGTCAGAGACTAAACATGTCATCGAAATCATTCTTGGACGTCGACGATTCGTTATTCAATTCGACATTGAGACTTCAGGTAAACATTGATCTTTACCCATATTAACTGTTTTTCATTTTTCTTTCATATATTACATGTTTAAGCTTTTCTTAATATTTTAATAATAATTTAATTTAATCAAATAATATTTAGTTAAATAACAATGTATGAAAGAATAAAACTAAACATAAAACTAAACAAAGATGTGTTGTTTTTATTATGAATCAACAATTAGTTTTCTACAAATAAAACCACTAAAGAAAGAACTGTATAAAAACTATGTTTATATATTTCAGAGTAAAAATGAAGAAGAAAAAGAGTTCGACAAGATCATAAATTCTATAGCAAATACCGATAAACAAGGGATTCTACTTCATCCTTATCCTGGTAATGTGTACATCAACACTCAACCCTGGAACCTAAAAAAAATCACTTATCCCTATAATGTCGGTTTGTGAGACCGCTATGCTGTATAAAGTAAATTTAACAATAATTTATCAAGAAATTTTATGAAATTATAATCAAATATGTTTTGAATATTAAAAAGCATTGTGTAACAAACTTTTTATAATTATTTATTTATAAATGGTTACTTAACAATCACAACTGGAAAGATGTTCTCAAAGTTATAGCGAAAATCATTTTTGTGAGCAGTCCCACAGACCAACATCCAGGTTAATTAATTTCATTTGACATGAAATTAAAAGTTAGAGTTCAGTAAAATGCTAATGACTTTAAAACCTTTATTTAAAATTGAAATGTAGGTATTTGTATGAAGGTAAAAAATGACGCTGGAGAAAAGACATTTATCAATGTTTGTGTACACGATGATATGCCAGCACCTGAAGAGCTATCTCAGGAAGAATTAATGAAAACCGTCATGGATGAAAACTTAAATTATGTAATTCCATTGTCAATTGGTGAAGGTAGAATGGAAGTTGATAAAGGTGAATGATTAACTATTAAGACAATGTTAAGAAAAATTAAAATATTTTATATAGCTTTCATAAATGATAGATTAATTACTTAATATCTAATGTTTCAGGAGGTGTTCCAGCTCTCACATATGATGTTCTTATCAACAAGAAATATTTTGAAAAATGTCAGAGAATCAAATCATTTATGGTATTTACAACAGTAGCCATTATTGACGGTGTCAGTAATAAATTCAATAAGTCATTAGTTCCAGATAGCCATGTTGTGTTGAAAAACCGAAAAGTAATCCAACAAAATTCATAAACTTTATAATATCGAATCGTTTATAATAAAAAAAAAGAAATAAAAATTAATTTATCATTTTAATTTACAGGTAATGGGTACACTTCAGCCACATAGGATAGAAAATCGAAAACCTAAAACTCGCATCCCAGCTTCAACTCCATTAATTGAAGAAATTTCAAGTAAGATGGAATCGAATTCAAAAGTTGATGAAATAACTGAGAAAAAACTGGAATACGTCATTCTTAAGAACCTATATTCGGAGCCTGACAGTTTAACAGGATTATTCAAAATTCCGAGTCTGGTAATTATGTTTTGATTTATTTTAAGCGTAAACTTTTGATTTTTGTTCAAGCGTTTCATTGTATACAATTTTACATAACACATAGTCGGCAAACGATGTCTCTGTGGATGTTAGTGAAGATCGCGTTATAGTTGAGGATCGTGCTTCTAACAGCTTCGTCGATGTATTCCTCCCTAATGCCGTAGACCAACAAAACGTCAAAGCTTACATGGACAGCAACATTGGTGTAAGTGTGACAACATTTCAAACACTTTCTCAATAAAAAAGTTCTATTCTTTCATTAAAAAATCACGTTCTGTTCTTTTTCAGATTCTTCGACTAAATTTCCCGTTGTTACAATGCTGAAACGTATCTATCCTTTCTCTTATTCGGTACTTGTCAATTTTTATTTTTATATAAAGAAACAATATATATATAATATTAACAAATGTATAGAGAAATACAAACTTACATTCAACAGACCTACAATCATACAATCAATTTTATGAAAAATTGCATTGGGATCTAGCATATTTACTATTGTATTGCCGTTACTTTAATGTCAAGGATGGACATTTTTATCCCCTTAGATTAGACCCGTTAATTAATGTTAATGACTAAATGCATTTCAAGTGAAACAGTCGCGCCTAAAATTATTACATATACAAATAAATTGTTTTAGAAAATTATTTAGAAAAGAAAGAATGCTGATACCCATACTTTCTTTCAACTAATAATTCTAAGAAAATGAGTCTATGAAATTTATAAGACCAAAAATAAGCAGAATTTGTGCGTTTAACTATATAAATAGACTTAAATCTATGAATTTGAAAAATGCTTGTTCATGGCTGCTTATTTACAATAATTATCAGACCGTATAATGATCGTCTGCTACATTAATTGTAGGCTTTTTATTGTATCGCTTATTCTATGGAAATGTTAATACAAAGTAAAAAAATTATTTTAAAATGGAATTCTTGGTATCAAATGTTAAAAGTCTATTATGCAAATGAATGAAATTTAAACAAAAAAACCACTAAATGTATATACATTTTGTATACCTTTAAGGAAAGTCAATTATATAAATAAATTATTCATTTTAAATCTAGTGGAAAGCCATAGAAATTGTTTTTATGAAATACAAACCACTGTTTGCACCAAAAAAATCTGAGAAGTCAACTTTTGTACATTGCAATGGAAGTAGCAAAAGTTATTTCACATATTTAGTCCTAAAGTATGCATTTCAACGGTAAACCAGTTTTGAACAATTTAAAAAAATGCTAGATCCCTGTCATAATTAGTCGATTAATTCCGTTGATTACTTTTACATTTCCGTATAAAAGGTGGGTCGTTCTATTCCTATAATAGTGAAGACATTTGGCAAAAGGTAAACGGTATTTACACCGATCATGAAACAAGCAATGTACTTGTAGATCAGGTCGACTAGAACTTTGTTTTTGTTTTCCAAATGGTTCTCGCTGTTCATCAGTTCCTTCGAGTTGACCCTCAAAATGCCGCAAACGGTGGCGTAGCTTAGCGATTTGAAAATCGCTTTGGTCGCGATTACGCAGCAAAGTCCGATGATCGTTCGAAGAACGAGTCTTCCGAGCATTGGATAGGAGGGCCAGATGATTTGGTACGGCGGTGGTGACAACGGCGCTGATAAATACCCTGTCTTATAATTGATCCAAGCACCTGCGTGAACTCCAGCGGTTACTGATACCACCATTGTTGTGTCTCCCCTGCAAATATATATAAATTAATGCATTTCAATTATTCTTTTTTAATATTATCATATTTTTTTAACTTTGGACAAGATATTTCGTGTATTATTATTTGCAGATAAATTATCAAAATTATTCAGACATACTTCTTAATTATTACCAAACTTTCAGAATTAATATAATTATTTATAACTAACATATGATTGTTGATAAATTATATACTATTTTCCATATAAATAAGTTGTGACTTACATATTATTTGCCATATTTATGTGATTATAATAAATTTAATCACATAATTCTAATTACATTGATTATTTTAAATCTTGATTTTATTAACCCTAATATTATGTATTGTTTTCAATGTAATGTCAATTTAATGGCACTTTATATATTGTTTGGAATACTGCGTTTACCTTGTGGGAGTCCATTTTCCACTGCAAGGATAATATCTTACTGTAATAATTGTGACAGCTATCAACAGAAGAAGAGCCCAACTTTGTGTAAGAAAATAATAATCTGTCATGTCCACTATAGGCACCAGTGGGAGCATAAACAGGATGGCCAGTAAAAGACCTACGACAATGTCTAATACTGTGTGCATTCCTAAATACAGTCGACTCGTACAGACTAGAAGACACCTGTAATAATAATTGTTATATGTTAAAGGGGCTGTTAAATAAAAACCAGTCAAAAACCGATTTTATTAAACAACTTTGATTTTATATTCTTTTACTTTGGGATGTGTAATTCAATATAGTGTTGGCTGATTTATGAAATTCGATGAGAAATACACTGTGTTTAATAGTTCAACCTTTTATTTATAATTACCTTTATACTTTTTTTTGAAATATTAAAAAAATAGTTTATTAGATCTACATAATAATTATAAATATTAAATAGATAACCGAAGTTGTTAATTTAATTCGATAATTTCCAATAGGTGACTGCGATTAGCAATTATTTTGTTCTAATCGAAAAATACTGTTTTACTATAAACTATCAGTTGTATATTCACATAAATATATTTATGTGAAAATATATTTATGTAAGTTTTTCTTGATATAAATATTTTTTTCTAAAAGACATTGAGATAAAAAACCCAAATAATCATTATAGCAAAATAATAGTAACTGTAAACCTGATACATATCAATGTCAATTTCAAGCATTTATTTCACAGCATTTCAGAATTGACTCTATCGCCGACAAATCACTTAAACATTACACGTGTAAGATCACATTAATGAATCCCACATATAATGCCACTTATATAAGCATATACAATGCAATATACAAATTACCAGCGCCTCTAACTGTAATTCGTAGTGCCATAGTTCATCTATTTATGAACAATGCCACTCGCGATTACGCAATTTATAAAAAAAGAAAGACAGTATTAGAAAAATCCGGAAAAAGTTACCCTAGCAAAAAGAGAAATATATTCCCGATATATTTTAAACATATTGCAATATTTAGAAATATATTTCAAATATATTGCAAAAATTACAGTAATTCCTGCAATATATTTGAAATATTACTGTAAATAATAATATACAGCAAAAATTGGGAATATAATATTGGGAATATATTGGGAATATATCGTGAATATATTGGGAATATATCGTGAATATATTTTGTGTTCAAAATATATTAGGAATGTATGTTTCCTATACGGTCAATTTTTTCCTACTTCCGCTAGGATATTTCCACAATGACTGGGGCCAATTAATTGCTACTAATTAGTGAAAATTACCAAAGTGTGGCAATGATGCAGCCTGCGGGGAATGAATAAATATATCGATTCATCGTAAACAAGACAACACTGAACGGTATGGAGATGCCAATCATGGCATGAGTGGAGGGCATTCCATACTCCTGGGACCATTTGTCTTGCAGTCGTACCACTGGGGGACACGCGGGTCTTGGCCAGCAAATAATGTCCTTCAGAGCTTGTCCTGAAAAAACCAATTATTTGTCAGTCCAAACTGAGCCATATTCCCATATACATCTAAAGTGAAAGTGACCTCACTACTGGTTTCCAATGTCTTCAAATCTCAAATTACAACATTCCAAATACACATCACTTTTATCTGAGTGAAATCTTCGTGCAACCATTAACAGCAATCAAGCTTCTTATCAAATCAAATGTCTGAATTCCTAATTTACGTATATGTCTTAACATTCTTAGCCTAATTTGGCTCTTCAAGGTGTACCTATCGTCATAATGACTGCCCAGACCAAGACCACCCTCCTTCCAACAGCGCCATCTACATTCCAGAACCAAAATGGAATGAACGTCGAGTAGAAGATCTCGTCGCCCAGCTCGGTGCCAAACAGGAACAAATAATACCAAAAGTAATTCCTAATCCTATATCTATGCTGGCCGGATTTCGGGTGCACTTCGGCGCCGCTCGAACTCGAGTCCTCGGTGTCCTGAACCTGGTCCTGGTCCTCCTTGTGCGAGTCGCTGCACGAGTCACTGCCATTCTTCTTTTCCTTTTCCCGGTCGTACAGGATTTCTATGCCGAAAAACTGCTGGATCCGCGCGACTAAGTACGGGTCTTTCAGATAACTAATTGACTCAGACCACATGTTTGCTCCTACGGTTATCTTCATTCATGTACAATTACGTTTATTTACACTTATCAGCTGGGTGGTTCTACTGGAAGTACACTTCTCCGACCATTTTCTGTAATCAATCAAAATGTTTCTTTAATCATTTTTGTTGTCTAAAAACATGTAATGAAGATGAATGATAAACAAAAAATGATATATTTTGTGGACCAGATTTTACGAATTAAAAATGTTTGAGATGAAAAGGTGGAATTGAATATTGATGGAAAAGCAAAACTGAATATTGATTTAATTTTATTTGTTTCTAAACAAATAAAATTTTGAAAACTCGGACAAAAATAATTTTCTGCTTAACAATCAACAATTTCCACATATCACACACATTTGACAGTTCTTGATTTTTAAGGTGCAAACATTAAAAATCAGATTTGGTTGGCACCAAATCTGTTCCGGATAAAATCGAGCACTTTTCAAACCGAATCACCACTCACACGATTTCCAAGTTCTAATCTAAAGTCGCCTCTTACAAAACCGGTTCGAATTAGAAGTGATTTGTTCGCGCGACTGGAATTTTATCGGCAACTCGGTGATGCGCGAAAACCCCCGCTGACGTAGTTTAGTCGACGAAACGCGCCAAAAAACGAAAGTACCTGTCCCGAATCGGCGCAACGTAAACAATCGCATTCCACCAGACGAAGTGCGACGGGATACAGCGTTATAAACTTTGATACCTGAATCATACCGAATCGATAAGCAGCCGCGCATTTCGTTCGCGGAGGCGGCTTTGTGAGTGACGTCGGCGTTATGGGGAATTTCGGGATTGGTCGGAAAAAGTGTCTGACAAATGGCCCGGGCGCGTTGGCTTAATCGGGACTCACGTGTTCCGCATTGGCGTAGACTAGGCGCGTTGTTGCGAGGTGTCCGTGGGACGAGGCGATGCGCGTGTCGTGCGGCCAGGTATAACCTCGGCGGCGCAACGTGCGGGCGCCGGACGTTTCGCGGGCGACGCAAATTTTCTCTTATCTTTCTTCGAGTACGAGTATAGGCGATGCATAATATCAGAGCTGATAAAAGTCACCATTCATGCGGCAATTGACTAATGTCAACTGTACTGTCACTACGGGGACGAGCGCCGCGGCGCCAGGGGCGGAGACGCGCACCGAGGGCCCCGGATGAATAAACAAATTCTGCAAAAGTCTGCGAATTCCTCTGGAAAAATCTGAAAAATCTCTGAAAACTCTATAAGATTCTGAATTTTGTTGAGTTGGGACTTTTCAGAATTTTACAGACAATTCCTGGGACGATCTGCAAATTTATTTTGCATATTACTGGACAAGTCTGCAAATGCATTATGAAAAGGTTCTTAGAATTTCGCAGAGTTCCAAAAATAGTAAAGCGATCTTGCCAAAAGTATAAGATTGTTCTAAAAAAGTCTGAGAAACACTGAAAATGTTTTTTGCTGACTTCTAAAAAATGTCTATTATGCTAAATTCATTTTCAGACTTTCTGAATAATTATCAGATTTTTGCAGACTTTTCCCAAAAAAGAAACTCTGCAAAATGCATTTGCGGACTTTCTTAGTAAGATTTTTGTAGACTGTTGAAAAACCACTCTCCTAAAATTTTTAATCAGTAAAAATTGTGTGGTATTCAGTCAAATACATTTGCAGACTTTCCCAGGAAGTGTCTGCAAAACGTCTCAATTTCGACACTGTAGAGTTTTACAGAGTTTGTCATAAGATATTACCAGAGATTTTTCAGATTTTTTCAGAGGAATTCGCAGACTTCTGCAGAATTTTTTTGCATCAGGAGAAGGTTTTTTACCTGTCCCGTGTTTTGAGTTCCCAAGAATTCATAAGAAATTGGTCAAAATTCCTAAAATTTCCTAAGAATCCCTAAAAAATGTCTTATGATATCTTAGAAATTGTGACCGATTTCTTAGGAATTCTTAGGAACTTCAAATACTTTATTAATTTATAGGAATTATGTTGCAGATGTAGTAGTCAGACTGCGTTGTATTAAGGAAGAAATGGTCTGAAGAACAAAACCTAAAAAATCTTATTTTCCAATGAAATCATACCCTGAAGGAAATGTGTAGATTAATATAGGGTTTTAGCTCGTTTCTAAAACCCGGCCTAACTTTACAGTAGGATTGGCATAACAAATACGATGGCATTTCTGTAGTTGCAAAAGACTGGTTATGGAACAAGGTCTGCATTTATAGTAAACATAGGTAACTGTATAGAAAACAGTCATCATAGTTGTGGCAGCTACAATCCTGTATCTAACATTAATCTTGGATAATTGTATACTGATAAGTTATAATGATATTTCTATGGCTTGTACATTCAAAATAATCAGTTACAAAACATTTTTTTACGAATATGGAACACATTTTTAGAAATAGAATTTTTTTCTAGACGCGAATTCAGCACTATGATTTGACTTAATTAAATTATGATATGACTTAATTAAATCATGAATTTGGTTTGTACTAATAACTCGTGTGAAAACGAGTACAACATTTTTTAATATTATTTTCAATATACTGAAAAACAATACAAGTTCTGAATATACAAGTTCTGAAGAGCTGTTTAATGTAATAATTTTTAACGCATTTTTAGTTTACGATTTGAAATCTTATCTTTTTAGAATTTAGTTTAACTTTTACGATTATTGTTATATTCATTTTTATCGAATATAGGGCACACTCCAGTAACTTCGGCATTAAATTTCGTACTACAGTTATCTTTTTAATGAATTATATAACTTCAACAATTTCTCTGCACTGTAGATGTTCCAAATATTTCCTTCAAATCACTTAAATCCAAATTAAGCTAGTTATTAAACAAGAATAAAACTACGTTTTGTAATTTACACTTGATCATATCCGAAAGTTCAAAATTATATTTTTACAAATATTTCAAATCAATTCAAATCAATCCTGTTCAAAATGGCAATGATGATAAAAAATTGCAAAGAGTGTAAAATAGCTTCATTGTTCAGTAACGAAGCCATTTTACACTCTTTGCAATTTTTCGTTATAGATAATAAAGCTCAATTACTATGACATTTTTTTAAATATCTTCATTTTTTACAGTTTTTCAGACATTTCAAATTATAATCGTTGAAGATAATTACAGAATAACATTTGAACTGGAGTCTCTACTAAACTTTGAAGAAAATTTTTTCCCATTAACCTAGTATCAATTAAAATTAAAATGGAAACTGGAGACTTCCAATTTTACATTTTGTATACATTAATATACTATAACGTTCACATAATGTTTTAAATACCGTTTATTCAATACCTGCATGGAAAACGCCACTTTTCGTCCTATTTCCTTCTATTAATAGGGACGAAAGTGATTGATTTCCGACCTGTGTCTGTTTTGTCTCCCGTAGGGAGACAAAAAGTTTTGCCTACGGCTCGAACGGGAGACAAACTACTTTTCCTCCATAAAAAGTGGGAGACAAAGTACTTTTTTAATGAAAAAAGTTGGGGCGCATTTACCCCCCTGGGGAGCCTAGACGAAAATTTGTTACTTAAAAACAATGTCAACTAATGTTGAATTAATATGATGATATTTTCACTTGGCACCTCAAATATACGGCCCTTCATAGGGGAACTACCTTAAGTGAGTAAAAAAAGAAATAAATAGATTGAGTTAATAAAAGAAATTTGCAAATAGATTTCGCATTTCATTAATGTAGCAAATTAATTCAAAAGTATCACTAAAGAAATCACACACTTCACACGAATATTAATTTGAATAACTCGAAAATTGTGAGTGTATACTGTTCGAGCACCATTTTAAATGAATTTGTTTAAATTCTAATAAATAATTTTGCATTAATAATAAATATACCAATGTCATTTCAAATTTGCGCGCCATGTAGAAACGGCACCTCATCTGATTGGCTAACACGAAATGGTGAGGGACAACAACTAGAAACCCTTTGGCTTGATGTGATGCCAACTTCACAACTTGTCTTCGTCGTTAGTCTCCTTCTTACTGTTGCGTTTGCGTTTATATTTTGATCGAGTCCAGTTTCACTCATTAGTTCGCCATGTCGATGTCAAAAACAACGAATAGTTATAATCGACAGAACTGGGAAGATGCTGAATTTCCAATACTTTGTCAAACGTGTCTCGGAGATAACCCGTATATTCGAATGGTGAGTAATTGATTTTGATTTGAGGTTATGTTTATGCAGTCTTCGTTTTATTGTAAAAATACATAACATCGGTTAAATAACAACAACTGGATCATAAAAGCAAAAAATATATTCAGTATGTTAATTAGCACATTTTTAAATGATGTAAAATGTCCTTAATTTCTTCAAATTAACCTGGCATAGAAAGTCATTGATGGGAAGCACTGTATGTATAATGTGTAGCATGGCTAACAATGTTTTTAATGAGTTCACGAGGATAGTTAAATACCACTTAACATCTGGTAGGAGTAATATGGCAGATTTATACATTTTATACATATGCTAAAATATTGATGAGATTACTAGTTTTCACTATAAATTGGACTAAACAACATGCTAACTAATGTAAATATATAGATAGACTTTAGTGAAAAATATTTGGATAATTCACTTGTAGTTCTAAAAATATCTATTTGTAATAATAGCTTTTATCATATAAAAATAAAACATATATTTCTTTACATATATACTAGAAAATTTTATACCAAAATCTTTCTCAAATTATCACTATTATTTATTTGCTAATTAAAAAGTAGAGTTTATGATGACCATTTTCAGATTCTAGATTGTAAAAGAGTTGTAACTGTCAGATTTAATTAAACAGTGACACTCCTAAATTGTAAAAAGGACATTAACAATATTGAGAGATCTCTATTATTATCTAGTAGTTAATATTTTTTCACATACGTGCACCGAAAAGTCAACTTTCCACCCTCAAAACCGAGCGGAAAGTGAGTGATTTCCAGCGGGATGAAAATACCTATTTTCGTCCCGCGGCAGTAACTTTCGTCCCTTGGGTTCTTTTCCCTCCCTCTACTTTTTCTCGGGTAAAAAGCTGACTTTTTTCGGTGCACTATTATGAAAAAATATCGTGTGCGACTTGGGAGGAAAGTTAATGACTTCCGACGAGTGT